>JASDQU010737240.1:407335-420818 GCA_032191745.1 Picea mariana | reverse complement strand
TCTCAATTGTCATATCAGCGCCTTTCCCCTCTCCGCCCTTGCCTGCCATGTGTCTCCCATTCCAGTTTCCCGTCATGTCTCCTTCTCGCATCCACCTCTCGCCTTATGACATATGTCTCTCATGTCACCTCCACCTATATGGTTGTCCCCACTCTCCCTTTTCCACCACATCCCCTCTCCTTGCCACATCATCCCTACACCTTCCCACCTCAACTCTCGCATGTCGCTGCCCACGCTTTCTCGGTCCCATCCCCGCTATCACGTCTTTCCACCTAGCCACTGAGCATTTGTTGCAGCCTGTTGAGCCCGCACCAATCATCTCGCTAGTTCCTCCTCATCAGCATCCTTTGCTCGCCTCCCAGTCTTCCCAGCTAACATCCAACAAATCATAGACGACCAAAGAAATGTCGCCACGTTTCTCAGGTGCAGGTGTTGACTTTTCTCATCCTAGTCCCAAGGAAGAAGTTAATGAAGGTGGGGAGGTAGTTGAGACATCGTATCCTTCTATAAATAGAAGGCCACAAAAGGACCAACCATGAAAGCAGGTTGTCATTCCAGTTTGACCGAAGATCGCGTCTGACAAAGAATGCATGGGAAGTCTGACAAAAAACTGTGGGCAAAACCTACCAGAAGGTCGCACGTCCAGCCTAACAGGAATCTCATCAACTCAAATTTTTTATGGAAGAAATGATTCGTTTGGAGTATATGTAGGAATGATTTCCATTTTTTTTAGTGTTTATGGTTGAGCTACGCTCTCGATTGTAAAGTTTTAGCAAAGCCTCTAGTTCTCTGGTTATGTATGGAATTTTGAGATTTCTTGTTTAATAAAAGTTATCCTTCTTTCTCATATCTTTTGCCTCCGATACTAAATGCTTGGGCATGGAGGATCCAGTCGAGTTGTTTTGATGGCTTTGTAATGTATGTTTGATTGCAATGTTGTTGTGATGTTTTCATTTTCTTGAAGTTCTAAGACAAGAGGATCTTGTCTTCTGATTTTTTCTCTCCCCTGGTTGTTGGATGACTGAATGTCCATAGCAGACCTCCACACCTTTCTCAACGTTATTACTTACCCCTCACCACTATACCCAACTTACTGACTGAATTTAGATCGATACCTCACCTGATTATGCATATCGACCTAGTTTTCTGAGTTAAAGCGATATTATCCTAAGTCTGCGTCCATCCGACCCCCCATAAATTTATTCATTGTGACATATAAATTGATGGGTACTAGGCTTACCTTCAATAAAATCTAAAGGTGACTTCTAATGCTAACATTATGTACATTCATGGATGCAGGTAATGCAAGCATATATGCAACTCACCCAGTCCTTTCTAGGATTTCAAATGGCCCACAAAATCTGGCTGCCAACTTGGTGCAGTTTCCCAGCTTCAGGGAACTTATATTGGCTTTCACTTTTAGGAAAACATGATCGCCAACTTTAAACTCTTTGTGGGTTCTATTTTTATCGGTATAACTTTTCTGCCTGACTTGGGTAGCCTTTAAATTCTGCTTAATTTTTAGCATTTGTTCTTCCATTTCCTTGAGAAACTCTAGCCCAACTACTGCCCTATCAGCTGGATTATCCTAGTTTACTGGAGTATTTCACTTTCTTCCATAAAGTGCTTCAAATGGGCTCATCTTCAATGATGCTTGATACCCATTATTGTAGGCGAATTCTACCAAGTGTAGGTAGTCTTCCCATTTAGATGGTTTGTCCATCACATACATCCTTAGTATGTATTCTATCACTTGATTCACTCACTCTACCTGTCCATCAGACTCAGGATGATAGGTTGTGCTAAAGTTCAGATTCATTCCAAATCCTTTGAATAAACCTTTCCATAAATTTGAGGTAAATTTCGGGTCTCTGTCAGACACAATTGTCTTGGGAATTCCGTGCAATCATGCCACTTCCTTCATAAAGATGTCGGCAACATTCATTTCCTTTTGAGTAGTATTAATGGAATAAAATGGGCATATTTCGTAAGATTTTCCACCACCACCATGATTGCATCATGCTTCTTTCCAGTTTTGGGCATTCCTGTGATGAAATCCATTATCACTACCTCCCACTTACACTCAGGAATGAGTAAAGGCTACAACAACCCTGTTGGGTGCCTGTGCTCAACTTTAACCTTCTCACACTCCATACATATGGAAATTTATTCAGCAATCTCCTTCTTCATACCCGGGCAAAAGTAATGGCCTTTAACTACTGCCATTGTTTTATGATATCTAGGGTGTCCTGCATAAGGCACATTATGCATTTTTTTCAAAATCATAAATTTCAAGTCCTCGACATTGGGTATGTAAATTATGTTCTTATACAAAAGTATTCTGTCGGTTCCCAATTTATAATTCTCCACTTTATGTGGCATCTTACCTTGTTGTATCTTTTCTACCAAATCTTGTACTGCAAATCTGCATTTGTAGCTTCCAAAAATTTTCCTTTAATATCAGTTTGGTACATGCTAATGGTTGTAGCATGTAATTCGTGTACTCTCCTGTTGAGTGCATCAACCACTTTATTCTCCTTCCCTTTGATATGCTTGATATCAAAATCATACTCACAAAGAAACTCCAGCCACCTAATTTATCTAGTGTTCAAGGTTGTCTGATCAAACAAGTACTTCAAATTGATATGGTCTATCCTCAGTTCAAACCTCCTTCCCATGAGATAATGCCTCCATTTATTTAGAGTGTGTACTATGGCTGCCAACTCCAAATCATGAGTGGCATAGTTCTTTTCGTTCTCTTTCAACTTTATGGATTCATAACAAATTACGAATCCATTTTGATTGAGGACTCCTCCTAGTGCTTGTTTGCATGCATCTGTACACACTACAAAGTCTTCATTCATAATCCTTAGGATTGGAGCACTAGCTAACAGTTTCTTCAATTGCCGAAAGATTTTCTCACATTCCTCTATCCACTGAAATTTCTTCTCCTTCTTTTGCAAGGAAGTGATAGGGTGAGGTATCCTCGAGAACCCTATGATAAACCTTCTATAATAACCAACTAGACCCATAAAGGATATGACTTATGTCACATTCTTTGGTGCTGACCATTCTCTGATGGCCTCAATATTCTCAAGATCTACAACTATCCCATCCTTCAAAATAATATGCCCCAAGTAATGGATCTGCTCATGATAAAATGAGCACTTGCTCAACTTGGCATATAGTTGGTGCTCTCTTAGCACCTGCAACACCATCCTCATATGTCATTCATGCTATTCTTCCAACTTGGAATACACCATAATTTCATCCAAGAAGACTATGACAAACTTTTCTAGATAGTCCCTGAATACACCATTCATTAGGCACATAAAAACAGTGGGTGCATTTGACAACCCAAAAGGCACCACTGTGAAGTCATAATGACCATACCTTCTTCTAAATATAGTCTTGTTGATGTATTCATCTTTTATCCTTACCTGGTGATATCCTGACCTGAGATATATATTTGAAAATATCTCCGCATCCTTTAACTGATTGAACAAGTCATCAATCCTCGGCGGAGGATATTTGTTCTTTATAGTTACTTTGTTCAATTGTCTRAAATCGATACACAATCTCAACGTCCCATCCTTCTTCTTCACGAACAGGACCGGGGCACCCCAAGGTGACACACTTGGGCATATATACCCCTTCTTCAGAATCTCTTCAAGCTGCAATTGCAGTTCTTTCAGCTCTGACGCACTCATTCTGTAAGGATTTTTTGACATTGGAGCTGCTCCAAGCATCAGGTTTACAGAGAAAACAATATCTCTCTTCAGGGGTAGTCCAGGTACCTCTTGAAATACATCTTCAAAATCCTTTAGTACCACATGATATCCAATACTTGACACCTTATCCTTAGGTTTTTCCTCCACATCGGTTGCAAATAATTGATAGCCTTTCCTATAGCACTTCTTCAGTTGTATTGCTGAGATTTCTCTGATAGCAACAGATCTAGGAATTCCTTGGGCTGTTTTCCAATTTCCTTCCTCATCCAGGCAAGTGAATGTCTTGTTACGATAGTCCAATATGGCATGGTGTTGGTCCAACTAGTCCATCCCAATTAGATAGTCATAAGAACCTAAAGCCAGAATGTTCAATTCATCCTTTGTGCTCAGTCCATTCATGTCCACTAGATAGGACTTAACTAACTCAGTGAATTTTCTCTTAATTCTTGTAGCCAACTACACTAACCAAGACTTTTCATGTTTGTGTCTCGACAATTGCAAACTTTCCACCACTCTAGGCTCTATATGACTATGGCTAGCCCCTGAATCAATTAAAATAGTAAATGGTTGGTTGTTAATCATACCTTCCACTTCAATCATGTGCGACTGATATTCAGCTTGCTTATTGTCCAGGGCTGAGTAGATCCTTGGCATTCTACTGCCCATGTCTTACACTATTTCAGCTTGTTGAACATTATGAACAACTCTCACTTTTCCATTTTTATGGGGACAATCTCTATACTTATGGTTTCCCTGACATCCCCAACACTGAATGGGCATATTCCTTGGCCTTTGTCCCCCTACATCAGCCATTCTCGACTCTCTAAACGATGGATGTCCTTGAGGACTATTTCTGAAAAAGGGAGGTTTGTTTCCCTTCTGCCTCTGCTCTTTCTTAAACTTCTTCTAGTCATCCCAAGCCTTCTGAAAAGTAGGATTTTCTCTTTGCTTCTCATATATGATATAGGCATTTCACTCTTCTTATAGTTTCTTCCATAGTCTTATGGTCATCATACTGAATCTTGTCTCCAATGAAAGGTGGCAGTCCACTTAGATACCTTTGAATCTTGACAGTCTCATCCTTGATGAACGAAACATACTTCAGTAATTCCAAAAACCTTCGTTCGTATTCATCAATGGTCATGTTGCCCATATTGAGTTCAAATAACTCTTTCATATTTCTGTCATAATATCTTTTAGCCAAGTATTTCTTCTCGAAATACCTCTTGAATTATCTCCAAGTGATATCTTTCTCTCTAATGTGTTGCACCTGCACAAGTTGATTCCACCACATGGATGCTTTTTCTTTCAGTTGATACATCACAATTCTTTCTTCTTCATGAGAGGAATAATTTTGCAGTTGGAAATATTTCCTCATGCCAAGAAACCATGTTTCGGCATCTTCCTCTTCTTATTTTCTCCATCAAATGTAGGAGGCTAAATCTTGTTCATTTCTCTCTTCAATTCATCCACTCCAGATCTCCTGTGATTTCTGGTAGGATATGGGCTTGAACTACTGTGTGCCCTCCTCTTGGAGCGACCTTGGGAGTGATGATGGTGTCTACCAACACTCCTTGATATTCTTCCTTCAAAATTTTGGTGAATCCCTGTTTTGCTCGAGTCTCTCTCCTTGTCCAACTTCTTTTCTATTCTCTCCAGACTCTTCATCAACTTTAAGTTGAATTATCCTTGTTGTTCCTTATCTTTCATGGGATTTCTGCTATCTTCTTGGTGAGTTTGGGCATCTTTCTACAATCTTTCAATGATTGTCATCATATTCCCTTCCTTATCTATCTCTTCTCTATGCCCATTGGAGTTCGACCCTTCAACTCCTAAATGAACATCCATTTATTTTTCTTCATTCTCTGAATTAGAAGCATTTTGTGTCTCTTCCATTTCTTTTGCACTTAGTGGAAATTCTATTCTATTTTGGCACTCGTTAAACTTCTGCAACACAATGTGCATACAATCGAAATTTTTCAGGTCATCATTCCTTAACAAATTCCACAGCATTCATAAACAAATCTTATTCAAGAAAATGTTCATCTTTCATTCTCCGTGATTCTCGTTCAATCAAGAATTCCTATATATTTCCTCTTTCAGAGCTCTACTCTGCTAAGTTTTTGGGCACCAACCCCTTTCTCTCAGTTCCCCAATTCACGTGACCATGGGTCGTGACCAAGCGCTAAATCAATAAGCGCGCACTCGGGCCTTCGGCCTTCGACTTTGGAATATTTCCAAGCATAACACAATAGTCACTTAGAGTTCCAAGTTACCAAACTCACGTAGTATGGTGGATCAACGGTCCATGTCTACCCAACATCCTATGGGTGACACTCGTTGTGGAACCTCAGGCGTCTGAGTTTCAAAACTTCGGGACTTCGAAATATTTCACATCCACACACCCCGAACCATTAATCTCCAAACACTTCCATAACACTTTGTTGACGTCATTACCTCACATCACTTATGCTTTTCCAAATTGCGGGGGCATGCAACGGTGGTTTGGGGTAACCTTCCTTTCATCCCGTAATTCTTCTGATGCTGACACGTAACCCCTTGGTGAAACCGTAGTTTGGATTGTGGGACCACCTTGGATAATTATCTTTCGTGCAACTTGGGTCCCCACAATGTCTCCTGGTCATTGATGTTCATGTATCGTGATCAATGCCACTGTGGGTCCTCTGACCCTTAACTTCACTATGTAACCTTGGGTCCCACTCACCATTCTCACATAGGATGCCACATGGAGGAATACTAGCGACTGATACATGGCCCATTCAAATGGGTGACACTCGTCACATTCCAAATTCCATCTCAATATTCCATGGGTTCTAAACCCAGTGACACGTGGCACACATCCTATGTGTCCGTGTCACCTCCAGGTGATGTCATCATGACTCACCACTTCGACTCTTCGGGCTTCGGGATTTTTTCACACTCCACACTAGAAATCCTCCAAAGTGATTTTACTTTTCCTTCCTGGACATGGATCTAACAGTCAGGCTATTTTCCTACAATCTACAGTGTACATCTCCTTTGGAAGTTTATCCCTCAGTGCATTCCACTTCTCTTGACTGCCTAACTCCAAAAGGATTCCAGGATAACCCTCCTGCACCTTTTCTGGATCTGACAGTCGTAAAGGAATTTCCTTTTTCCCAAATAGATCCTACAGCTCCAACACCCCAAGTGTTGAGTACTCTCTCTTTGTGGTCAAATACCACGTCGACTGTGGTTTTATTCTATCGCTACTCCTCCTGAGATTCATAACATGGCCAAGTGACCCCTTGGCACTCAAAAACATTCTAAGGTTCAAAATCATTTCCATCTGAACACCATTTCCACTCGAAATCTTGGGTCCAAAGACCACTTATCTGACCCATCCAGGCTCAACATTGAAACCATGGGCTCTGACACCATATTGTAATGTCCTCGGCCATCAACCCCACTGTCGGGCAATGCTACTACGTGAAACATTCACATACATATAATATGCATTAAATCAAATTAACACATTTAACATAGAATTAATGCTAACATACATAATTGATTAGAATTAATAATAATTCCACTTGCAACGAAATACATGATAATATTACAAGAATCAAAGACATGCATTTTAATTAAAATTAAACACATAATGATACTTATCTTTGAAACTATAGTAACTCCACCAACTACATGCAGAACTTCCACGAACCTCCCAGCCTTAGACCACGCTGCTCATCATGCTCAATAGTGGGTTACCCCCGAGCTAGGACTAAGATGCACCCCAGGCAAGGGAATCCTAGACTAGGCAGAGGTTACAGGAAAACTGCACAGAGAAACCAGAAGGATTTTCTCCAGGAGCCTTCTTACGACCACTACTCACAGACTCTCATTCCCCACATGCTTTTTCTACCCAAGAGTATATAAATTCACAAGAACAGTCCATCGGTGCTTCATCTCCCTCTCTGGGTCTCAGCAACAGGCCAGATCAGGAATTCTCAGAGCTTTGTAGCTGGTGTTGGACTCTCTCTGGGAGAAAACTAGTTCCCAACAAACTCTCTCACCTAGAGAGAGCTTCTCACATGCCTTACAACCTGTCTCTTCAACTACGGGCCTGACAACCCGCTTCTTCAACCAATTTCATCCCAATTCCCACAAGGTGAGGATGACAACAACAACAATTGATCAATTCCACTCAAGAAAAATAGAAGGCAGCAACCCAAAGATAGTTCGGGTACATAATCGACTCTACAAGAGAAGATAGGATGGGCTCATAGGGTACATAGGTGACATGGCTCAATCCACAGGTTTGCCATTGGTTTCAGGGTGCGTGACAAGGAATCAACGCAGAGGTCAAACACAAACTCAAATGGTTCAGACGACGGATACATCGGCTTCTCAGGAAAACATTATGGTTTTCTAGTTTTAGAACTGCGTGAGGCATACAGAGATCAGACACATCGGCAACATAGTTCAGAAAATGGATGGAAGAGTGGAGGATGAACCCCCATCATGGCTCAATTATTGGATTAAATTTCACGTGCCTAGGCCGACACATGTCTCCCATGAATTTTCATGCACTCCATCAAGTATGTGTTCCCTTTTTACACACGTTGGAGCTGCATGTGTTGCCTCTCCCAAGACTTAGGATAAAAACATTTTTGTCACACATCTTTGGAATAATAATAAATTATTATTACCAAGGACTTAAGCCCCTAATATTATCCCCTCTTTCCAACCTTTCAGCCCCCTTTCCCTTACCCACCTTGTGGAATCTTAGTCCCCCATCACTCTTTCTTCATGGTCGGTCTGCACGCAACGATGTTTAATCTTTATTAATGTTCTGCATAATTACATATACAAAAATAGGCTCATGGCCTTTAACACTTAGGCTCTCCGGCCTAATAAACACATAAGCCCACTAGCTTATCAATACTCAGCTCACCAGCCTACAAAACATGATCTACAATTCATAAACATGATTACAACAAGGCTCATCCTTGGGGATATAACAACCTTCCTGATCTGAGGTTCAACAACAAACAACTACATTTCATAGGGTTCATTCCTCACAATGCCCCCACCCTTGTGAGCCTTCTTTTGTTGTGGAGTATCCATTGATGTTATAAGAAGAAAACTAAAACAACAATTTGAGTGATGCAAGAGGAAAAACATAAAGACAAAGGTCTTAAGGTTTGGATGGATAATCTTTTTCAAAGTTGGTTTTTGTCTAAGGTTTTAATGTTCTTCATCCTATTTTTCCTCCATTATTATGAACGGAAAGTTGATAGTCAGGAAATGAAAGAAGACTACATAGGAAAATAGAAATACAAGGAGAAAGTTGCTGCAAAAAGATTTTGTTTAATACTTCAACATTATTTTTCAAAACTCATTTAACTTTATCAGCAAAAGACCCTTTTTAAAATTTCCAAAGTAGATAGACTTGAATAAGAATGGAAATCTTGATGATAAACAACTGGTAGAGGTTCTAAGGTAGGTGGATAATAGTGTTGAGTTGTTGCATACAGCTTGCAATGCCAAAAAAGGGGATTCACAACATAGTTTGCAACATAAGCATCAAAAGCCAAATAAGGGATAGGCAAAGTGGCCTGACAGTAAGGTTTGTTTAATCTTTAGTAAAAGAGGTTGAGATATTTGCAATTGGTTTATAATTTTGATAACAGAGGTAAGAGGGATAGTTGGAAACGTGGACCACCAGTTCGCAGTGCCTAGGAGAAGAGATGATAAAAACAACCTTTGTTGTCCTTCAATAGAGATTAAAATGCTCATGGAGTACCTAGAGTCCGAGGCTTGAAAATTGATATGCTTGATCTTGGGCGAATCCACCTGTAGTTGATCTAACCGCAAACTCACTTTCCCGATCTAGTTTGCAGCAATTTGCGTAGCACATGTCTAAAAATGCCAGTTTTTGTAGTGCCGAGCTAGGAGCAATTTGAAATCTTGGAAAAATAGTTAGAAAATCTTTAAATGATGAAATCCTAGGTTATTTACTTAAAAAATAAGTGTTGAGAACAAGGATATCAAATGACAAAGCATCATAAGAGGAACTATGGTGATGAGAGAAAAGTGTACTTGATATGCACTGTGAACTGTCTGATGAGATGGAAGCATACAAAAAGAACCTTATTTGACCTTCTAACTGGTAGAGGAACAAAGTGGAGGGGTTTTATTACATCGTGGAAGTGGTGACATGTTAGTATGGTGGTGGAGGCATAAGGATAATGGCTTGTCCAATCTTATCATAAGATAAATATATAACCAAGGGTAATAAGCCAACATCAACAATAACTTTATTTGTGCTAAGACCTAAGAAGACTATAAGGAAGGGGACACAAGTAAAAATTAAACAACACTAATGATAAAAAATAAAAAAACTAAGGATGGTTTGACCCAATCAATTCCATGTGATAACAAATATTACATCAACTTTGGCCATCACCCCGAGGTCTTCACACTCTCAATGTGTATGCTCCTCTCATTTTACCGATAGACAATCACGAAGGAGCATAATTTAATATTATAAAATATATGTGGGACATTTTTAACACTCATTCCATCGCTTCGATAACTTTGCTCTTCCTTAAAACACTCCCTTCCATTTAGTCTGATGGATAGAATCTGAAAGGGTCTTAATATGAATATTAAATATTGTAATTTTTAAAAATCCATTGGTCGTCCCACTCAAAACGTATCCTCATTTCTCTGTACTCTGGAGGATTGATATTAATAGTAATATAAATATTTATATGTTGATAGAGAGGAGGAAATAATATTTCCCAAGACTTTAATAATTAAAAATAATAGGTTTACCAAAATTCTTCTAGAAGTGCAGAGCGACCTATGTAGGACATTATTCTTAAAACTAGGAAACTTAGTAAAAGTGTATTTCTTTGCACATAAAGGGGGAAATATTTCAAGTTTATAATACAATAGTTTCCATCATTATTATTCAAATATTATAACATTTAAATGATAAATTTGAGAATTTACCGGGAATTACAAGACTTTACCATTCATTCAACTTTATCTAGAAAACATAAAATTACACATTTACATATATAAATTTATGCAAGTTATTTGTTTGATTTATTTTCCACAATATTACATTTCTTGGAAATAAAATCCTCCATGGTAAAACTATATTTTTACTAGAAATTACTAATCTCGTACTTACAAGCATTTCTTTGCTATTTTCAGGTAGTAATTCCTATTTCCAAGTCTTTCCCCTTTGGACATCAAACTTACTATGTTTCTTCGTAAAATTTCCTCTCTTACCAAATTCTAATGAAACTTAATTAATCACAATGCATTGAATTCTAAATTTCATTTATTTTAATTAAGAACTTAAATTCTCATTTCTCATTCTTTTCTTATTATTTATTTTGGAGTACTTGGCCTTTCTTCAATATTTGTGCTATTTTCCTAAGGCTAAAATATAGATCTGATATCCTTTAAAATTTTGGTATAAAATCTTCAGAAAAAAACTTAAGAACAAGAACATTCCTATGTAGAAATAAACCTCTTTCTTTTTCAGATGTTCTATAGAGGATTCTAATTGTTCAATCATCCCCATTAGCACATAAGATGGAATGTAAAACTCAATCAACATCAACATTCACTCCAATAAATATATTTAACAAACACATACAATAAATAAGTGAGTTTGTAAATCAATATGAGATTTAGTTGTAACATTATCATAACTTCACCAAAATTTCTCAGGCCACTTTTAATAGAAAATTGGATTTACATTGCTTTGAAACACATTCTACAATATTTTTGAACTTAACATTGCATAGGTTTGGAAAAGAAATACTTATCTAGAAAATGAAAAGAGATGTAACTATTGAAGGGTGTACCATTTTCCACCCAACCATAGGCACAAATTCTATTGGTGTTTTCTCAACTGGCCACCCCCTAGCTATAGTATGATTCCATGAGAATAATTAGTCTTTCTGCTCAAAAAACAACAAGTGGTGTAGGTTCCTCTCCTTATCCAACAAGAACCCAAAAGCCTAGTATTCTATCCAACAAGAAAGGGGGCCTCATGTTATTTATCACTCAATCACTGAAATTCTCTACATCCCCATTTATCAACTTGATTAGAAAACACTAACCAAGATTTCTTGTACCCATAAAAAATTATTTTCTCAATTTTCTTCAGAACCAGAGAACTTCGCATGCTCTTCTTCCTCATAAATGGTCCCCAAACCAATTCGTGTGCATACTCTTCCTTATTCCCATGATTTTCCTATTTTTCTTGGCTTCTCCAACAATATTTTTTGGTTCAAATCCCCCAATTCATGGGTCGTATAAGACATTTCTAGATGGGTACTCTTCCTATTCTCTCATCGATTTTTGAGGAAGACTTTTCAACTACCATCTTGACTAGTAAATAAACTATTTTGGATAGAGGATTGTTTTGGGTCTAAGCATTTTTAAAACCAACAAAGTATTGGCTTGGTAGCAATAATATCAATCGTTACTAGTTCCCCTCACCATTCCTTATCATGTTTCATAATATGTATTGGAAACACCTTCAATGGTTATTCAGCAATTTCCATTTTATTTAATAACATAAATATTTACATTACCTTCTTTATCAAGGTTCATCATTTCCCAAAATCCACACATAAACGGTCCTTCTATAGTCTTTTAGAAAAAAATAATTATATTTACAAGCTAGGGGGAATCCCCTCCCTCTTAAAATAACATAGTCCTTAGTATTCTACTTGTAGCTGTCATATTTATGTACAACAATGAACAAAAATGGGTATGCATGTGTTGGAAGATTGGTTGTTGTCATTGATGTCAACCCTAGTCATGGGTTTTGGACTACAAGATTGATAAAGGTATTTGGACATGAAGGACAATGCACATGCATATACAACACCCATGAATGGATAGTATACATCATGTTTTTTCCGGTGGTATGTGGCACGTCACGTGGATCCTCATGGTTGAGGAGAAATGAATTTTTGAAGATGACAAAGTGAATTGAAGAAGGAAGTACATGTAGGCCCTAAAGATAATTAAAGAAAAGAATTACAAAATAAGAAAGTGTCAGGTCGGCCCTAATGTTAAAAGGAAGTGACATAAATGGTATAAATAAACATCATTATACATTCATTTAATACAAGTCAAATTTCATAGGAAATAAGAAGTAAAGAAGTCCGGATTTCAAGGGAGGATGAAGTCTTTTGGTGATGTGTTCTAAGTATCAACAATTGGTATCAGAGCGGGTTACCTTCAGTACAGTTTAACCACTGGAAGGAAGATCCTATGCATAAATGGAAGACACCATTCCAAATGGGATTCCACCATTTGATAGAAGGAATTTTGAATACTGAAAAAATAGAATGGAAACTTACTTGAAAGCTCTTGGGGAAGATGTTTGGTTCTCAGTTGCTTTAGGATACAATGCTTTGAAGAAACCAAAGACTGTAGCTCAGAAGGAAGAAAAAAGGAACAACAAACTGACAATAGATACCGTCCTGGATGGATTGACAGATTTAGTGAAATCCAAGGTGGGATCATGTGCATCAGCAAAAGAGCTTTGGGACAAGCTACAAGACCTTTATGCAAGGGAAGAAGCAGAAGAAGAAGAAGAAGTTGAAGAAGATTACAACATCTTAGATTTCAAAGAAGAAAATAGAGGTCAGTTCTTTTGCTTTAATTGTGAAGGAGTAGGACATGTTGAATTTGAATGTCCTCATCCAAGGATTGAAAGAGATGACAATGAA
>JASDQU010737240.1:334280-406108 GCA_032191745.1 Picea mariana | reverse complement strand
GGAGAGAAATTGGGATCATGATGATAGGGGGAGCATGAGTGTTGCCATCAATGACAAAGGGGGAGATTGTTGGAAGATTGGTTGTTGTCATTGATGTCAAACCTAGTCATGGGTTTTGGACCGCAAGATTGATAAAGGTATTTGGACATGAAGGACAATGCACATGCATATACAACACCCATGAATGGATAGTATACATCATGTTTTTTCCAGTGGTATGTGTCATGTCACGTGGATCCTCATGGTTGAGGAGAAATGAATTTTTTAAGATGACAAAGTGAATTGAAGAAGGAAGTACATGTAGGCCCTGAAGATAATTAAAGAAAAGAATTACAAAATAAGAAAGTGTTAGGTCGACCCTAATGTTAAAAGGAAGTGACATAAATGGTATAAATAAACATCTTTATACATTCATTTGATACAAGTCGAATTTCAGAGGAAATAAGAAGTAAAGAAGGCCGTATTTCAAGGGAGGATGAAGTCTTTTGGTGATGTGTTCTAAGTATCAACAACATGTTCCATGGCATCCTCCATTTCCCATGTAGCTTCATCTGGACCAAAGTTTTTCCACTGCACCTTGACTTGTGCAATGGTTTTGTTCCTAAGTGGGATTTATTTCCTATCTAGTATGCAATGTGGTTCCAGAAGGAATTCTCCCTCTCATTCCACCTGGATCATAGACCATTCAATTATATGATTAGAACCATGTACATATTTTTTCAGTAACGAAACATGGAAAACAATATGCGCTTTCATTGTGGGAAGAAGTGCTAGTCTATATGCTACATGTCCCACTCTATCCAAAATTTAAAAAGGTCCACAAAACCGAGGTTCCAACTTCACACAAATTCTCATTCTCAAGGAACTTCTTCTAGGCCTAATTCAAATATACACATTATCTCCTACTTTGAACTCTCTAGGAGTCCTATTTCTATATACATAACTCTTCTGTCTATCCTGAGCTATTTTCATATTTTTTTTTTATGTAAATTACTTGTTGTTCCATTTATTTTAACATATATGGTCCAAGTGTAATTTTGTCCATTAGGTTGTCCCAACTGATTGGAATATTGCATTGTCTACCATAGAGAGCCTCAAAATGACTCATTTTTAAGGATTTTTTATTGCCATTGTTGTAGAAAAAATATACTAGTGGTAGATAGTCCTCCCATTTCTTGGGATGATGCATCACATGCATCCTTAACATGTCTTCCAATACCTAGTTTACCCTCTCTATATGTTCATCATTTTGAGGGTCGTAGTTTGTACTAAATAATAATTTAGTTCCAAAACCAACAAACAAATATTTCCAAAAGTTTGAAGTAAATTTAGCATCTTTATCTGATATGATTTACTTAGGCATACCATGCAGCTTAAATATTTATTTCATGAAAATATTGGCAATATCTATTTCCTTTCAATTTGATTTTATATGGATAAAGTGAGAAACCTTGCTCAAATTATCCACAACTACCATAATGGCATCATTTTTCTTGGTTGATTTAGGAAATCCCGTGGTAAAGTCCATGGAGATGGTTTCCCATTTCCATTATGAAATTGGTGGGGGATGCAACAACCTTTTTGGGTGCTTGTGGTCCAAATTAGCCTATTGAAATTCTAAACATTTAGCTAAGTAGTAATATATTTCCTTTTTCATTCCTAGTCAAGAAAACAATTTCTTAGTGGTTGTGATCATTTTTGGATAACCAGTATGGCCAGTATATGGTTTTTTATGTAGTTCATACATTATGAACCTATTCAAGTCATCATAATTTGGAATACAGAACCGACCTTTGCAGGTTAGTAGACCATCATTCAACAACTGATAGATTTCACTTTTCATCCATGTGGGATCTTTCCCTAGATATGCCTTTACAATTTTTAAAAACTTATCTCTCTCTTATGCATTTTTAACCCTTTCCTTGATGTATGATTCATAGGTTATTACAACTACCAAGTGAATCAATTTCATGCTTCTACTGAGGGAATCAACCAACATATTTTCATTTCCCTTAATGTGGTTGATTTCAAAATCAAATTCACTAAGGAGGTTCGTCCACCTAGCTTGTCTAGCAATCAGTTTGGGCTAGTCAAACAAATATCTTAGCCCACTATGGTCTATCATAAGTACAAATATTCTTCCTAAAAGGAAATGCCTCCACATTTTCAAAGAATTTACTATGGAAGCCAATACTAAGTCATGTGTCATATAATTTTCCTCATGCTCATTTAAGTTTTTGGATTCATAATGAATCACATGCTCTTCTTGCATGAGGATTCCTCTGAGTCCCTCTTTGCATACATCTGTACACCCAAGTAAGTCCTTGTTTGGGTATAAACTTTTTAGTATAGGTGCATTAGTTATAAGGTGTTTCAATTGATAAAACTCTATTCACACTCTGTTGTCCAAGAAAATTTAACTCCCTTTTTCTGAACGAAGGTGATTGGATAACCAATCTTGGAAAACCCCTTTATGAACCTTCTATGGTAGCCTAATATAACCATAAAGGATATAATATCAGCTACATATTTTGGTGTAGGTAATTCCATAATGGATTTGATCTTGTTAGGATCAATTGCCACTTCTTCCTCAGTAATGACATGGACTAAGTAATGGACTTGTTTTTGGAAAAATTCACACTTACTAAACTTTACTTATATCTTGTTCTCTCTCAACACTTGAAGCACTAACTTGAGGTTATCTTCATGATCCTTTCTATTCTTGGAATATACTAGAATATGATCTATGAAAACCAACAAAAATATATCCAAGAACTTGCTAACAACATTATTCATTAAGCACATACATGTGGTTAGTGCATTTGTAAGCCCAAATGGCACCACCACAAATTCATAGTGCCATATTTGGTACTAAAGGCTATTTTTTGGATTTCTTCATCCTAAATCTAGAATTGATCATATCTTGGTCTCAATTCAATCTTGGATAACATTGTAGCACCCCTTAATTGGTCAAACAAGTCATGAATTCTTGGTAAGGGATACTAATTATTAATTGTTTTCTTGTTTAGTTCCCTGTAGTTTATGCACAACATGAGTGTGCCATCCTTCTTCTTCACAAATAAGGTTGGTGTTCTCCAATGAGACACACTAGGTTGGATGTGACCTTTTTCCAACATCTCCTTCAGTTGTAATTTGAGCTCAACTAGATCTGGTGTACTCATTATATAAGGTGCTCTAGACATTGACACAACTCCCCATACAATTTCTATTGTGAAATCAATGTCTCTTCTTGGAGGTAGACCCAGTACCTCTTCTAGAAACACATATTTATACTATCTCAATATAGGATGGTCCTCTAGGATTGGTTTATTGTCCTCAACAGAGTTCATTACTTGCATTGTATACAGAGTTTAGTACTTATATTGCATACAAAGGACATCCTTGATATTTGTCTCACTGAGATGGGATTTTGAATCCCTTATAGGGCTCTTTTATTCCCTTCCTCATATTCACACTATAATTTTTTATTGTAATAGTCCAAGTTGGATTTGTGGGCTGCCAACCAATCCATGCCAATCAACATGTCATAAGATCCTAAAGGGATTATTTTTAGGGTGTCTTGGGTAGACAACCCATTCATAACAAATTGACATCCTAGTATGACCTCTGTTACCTTTGTTTTTGTTCCAATGGCTAGTTGTACCAACCATGAATTAGCATGATTTATTTGTTTTAGTTTACATTTCTCAACAGTTTGAAGGGAAACATAACTCAAATTAGAACCAGGGTTAATTAAAATGGAAGAAAGATGGTTGGAAATCATACCGCCCATCTCCATCACTGAATCTTGGTGGTCAACTTGTCTATTATCCAGGCCCGCATAAATTTGTGGCATGCTCCTAGCCACATCATTGATTGTGGTAGCTTCCTAGATGTTGTAGACCCTCTTATTGTCCTACTGTCTATGTGGGTAGTCCCTTAGAAAAATTTATTCTTCACAGCCCAATCATTTTAATGGCTCTCTCTTTGTATTATCATTATTTCCTTGAGTTGATATGAAGGGTTTATTTCCACTTTGAGATGGAAAATTTTGTTGATACACACTCTTAGTAGGAAGTCTCATCTTAGATATTTTTCCATGATTCCTAAATATTGATGGTTTAAACCCCTTCTTCTTGAATCCCAATTTAATTGTCCTCTTCCAATCCTAATGTGGTTCTACCTTGTTCTTGAATTTATCATAGTTGATCCAGGGGATCAAATTTTGCTCAAAAATTCAAAGTGCTCGAAATCACTTCAAAACGAACGAGAGCGTAGGCCTCGTCATTACAAACCCAACATAACTCATTTGCGTTCAAACGGACGTCAGGAGCGAGAGATACCGCGTTCTGTTCAAAATGACAAACAGGCAAAAAAAAGGGGTGTTGATTGTACAGTCCGTACGGACATTGACGTGGCAGGTCGTACGACACGTGGCAGGCCATACGACACATGGAAAGCATTTATTTGGACAGTTGGCATGTGACATGGCATGTTTGCAGTGAACAGGATGATGACACGTGGCCCAGTCAATGGCCGCCACGTGTCATATATACATTGGTTTAAAATTATGTCGTTGGTCGGAGTCGACCCCACGACCTCCGGGCAAGGGGGGAGAGACTTGGGAAGAGCCGCCAACCAGTGTGCCACTGGTTGTTCCTTGTTATATATGTGGAAAAATATTTATAAATGTTTGCATATGTGTATAGTTGGGGCGCGACTGGGCTGGGGCTTAGCCCCAGCCCTTGGTCGCACATTGTGTTACATATGACCCAATTCTATACCATTCGGCGCGTGCACGGTTGTGTTTTGTTCCAACGGTTATACAAACGACCCACCATTTGTCCTTTGACCATTGGCTTGTGGAACGGGAGCCTATGTTTATACTTGCGCACGGTCGCATGGGTCATCCGACCTTGCCCTCGACGGTTAGGGGCTAGGTGCACCCGTAACTATCCTACAATTTGCACGGTTCACGCGGTTGCGTCCGGTTCTAAGTTTTTACACTTAAATATGTGTGTGGACTAGGTTGAGCCAACAAGGGTGTGTTTTGTAGACGCAGAGACAACAAGTTTGAAGGGGGGACTTCCAGGAAGCCTATCTTCTTCAATTTTTGGCCAAACGAGGTGCCGAAAAATCCCATCTAGGGGTTTTTGGATGTTCTAAAGCCATTGGAGCAGTCTATTTGGAATTTTGAGCATTGTAAAGCACATTTTTGAGCACTTTGAGCAAATAATACAAATGATCCATTGGAAGATGGACCAGGAGATGTAGCCCAAGAGAGGGGTGAAATCCTTTATCATTTGTTGTGTTATGTGTTTTTTGTTCACTGTTTTTGTTGTTGTTTATATGCATCTTGAATGAGTAAATCCTATTAAATTTGTGTTGCAAAGTTGATCCATTTGCATTTTAACACATAAAATTTAACTTGCAAATATTTTCAAGAATACAAGTCTTCTTCATTTTTAGATCAATAGTAGTACCTTGCCTTTCAAATAGTGTATTATAAATTCTTAGGTTCACCAAACTCAATTATGTCTCGGATGGATTGAGGTAGCCCACTAAAGAATTGTTTCATATTCACCTTTTCATCTTTTATATAGGGCACATACCTCATTAAGTCCATGATTTTATTGATGTATTCATATTTTGTGAGTTCTCCCAACTTGAGTTCATAGAAATCCTTAGTCTTCCCATCATAGTACCTTTCAGACAGGTACTTCTTATTGAAGTGTTTTTTGAATTGTTTCCATGAAAAATACTTCTCATGAATTCCTTTAATATTTCTAAGATCTTCCCACCAAATAGATGCCTTTCCATTCAAGTTTAAAATGGATATTTGAGCCTTCAAATTTTCAGAGTAGTCATGAAATCTGAAGTACTTTTCTATGCCAAGCATCCAAAATTTTAAGTGATGATAATTTTTTTTTATGTTAGTTAATTATCCACTAATTTATGAACCGCACATGTAATTTGTAAGGTCAAATCAACTTCATCATTTAGCATATAGCAACAAAATACATTTCATATTTAAAACATGTAAAAAAAATAGAGTGTCCCATCCCTCTTTTCAATAGTAAATTTTAAATAAGATCTTATGGATAGGGTAGGGTAGGGTGCCCTCCTCCTTAAAATTTATCTAATAAAATGTATTCGACTCTTTCATGAGCCCAAGCAAGCCAAGTGTTGTTTCCTTCTCTGATACCACTCAGTAAGACACCCAACCCCCTAAGTACCTTTTTAAGGGATGGGGTAGCATTTTTTTATCTTTTCCTAAATCATATTGAACCCGCTTCTAGAGGCTACCATCATATTCTACTCTTCAATATATTTCCAACGACTGTAGCCATGCTCAGAATTGAGCTTTGGATCAGAAGTTACAGTCTCCCAAAGTTTTTTAACTTTCATTTATTGAGTTCGTCTTTAGTTCCATGTGGCAACCATGTGGTTCCCCATTAATAGTTTCATCCAAAATGGAATTTAAGTGGCATTAACCACCTAACCCATATGACTCCCCTGTATGGTGCTTCATAGATTTTCTTCTTCATCGGAGTCCTCCCATCGGGGTTAGCATATTTCCTGCACCTTAACCACTTCAATAGAATATCTCTGACTACACACTCTCTGATGGATATAACCTATAAATATAGTAGCTCTTGGGGTTGAACCATCAATGGATCTTATTACTTCAAAGTCACCAAATCGCACGAAGTTTAACAACCCTTCTCTTGCTCCAACTACAGTTATTGTATGTGGTATCTTTGAATATCTACGACTGATATTGAATCTCGCTTGCCACCTTGGTCACTACTCCCACTGTGTACCAGTCTCCTGACATGACATGTGGCTCAATATCCAATCAAGACTTGGACCCATCACAATATGCCACTACACCATAGGATACAAAGGCTTGCTCGACCAGAGATTGACATTTTTCCATTTCTTATAAATTGATTAAGTTACTTAATCAATATTTTCTTAAAATACCACCCCTCTGTATTTAATAGTTTAATCCTCATCAGGTATATTTATTCGTCACTAATTAATTATCCCCCCCCCCCATAAATACATTTTTACTAATCCTAATATATTGGCCCAATAATTAATGAGGATTTATTTTCCCTCCCTTTTGCTTAGGAATCCCACATCCCGAAAAGGGTTTTGGTATTAACTTAAATACCACTCTTGTAAGGATTATCTTATAATTTAATTAAATATATTATAACATAATTATATTATATTCTAATATAATTAATTGAACTATAATATACTTAGGTTTATTAACCTTGATTAACATATAAATCACAGACCCTAACATATAACTTTGCACTGAAACCTCCACGTAATTATATATATATATATAGGGAAATAAAAAAAAATTCAAATATATTTAATATAAATAAATAAAAAGAATATGTTTACCAAAATTCTTCGAGGAGTGCGGAGCGGCATGTGCAGAGTGTTATTCTTAAAAATAGGAAACTTAGTAAAAATCTATTGCTTTGCATAGAAAGGGGTAAATATTTCAAGCTTCTCATTTCTCACGCACTAGGCAGTGATTTCTAGTTTGTAATATAATAGTTTCCAACCTTATTAATCAAATATTAGAACATTTAAATGGTAAATTTGGAAATTTACGAGGAGATACCAGACTTTACCATTCATTCAACTTTATCCAGAAAACATAATATTACACACACACACACACACACACACACACACACACACACACACACACACACACACATATAAGTTTATGCATGTTATTTGTTTAATTTCTTTTCCACAATATTACATTTCTTGGAAATTAAATCCTCCATGATAAAACTATGATTTTACTGCATCTCTTTACTATTTCCAGGGAATAATTCCTATTTCCAAATATTTTCCCTTTAGACATCAAATTTGCTATGCAATTCCTCGTAAATTTTCCTCTCTCACCAAATTCTAATGAAACTTAATTAATCATAATGCATTAAATTCTAAATTTCCTTTTATTTCCAATTAAGAGCTTAAATTCTCATCTCTCATTATTTTCTTATTATTTATTTTGGAGTTCTTGTCCTTTATTCAATATTTGTGTTATTTCCTAAGGCTCAAATATAGATACGGTGTCCTTTAAATTTTATGGTATAAAAGCTTCAAGAAAAAATTAAGATCAAGAATATTCCTTTGAAAAAATTAGTCTCTTTCTTATTCAGATGTTATGTAGAGGATTCTAACTAGCACATAACATGGACTGTAAAAATCAATCAACATCAACATTCACTATGAGAAATATCTTTTAAAAACACAGGAAGTCAAGAAGTGAGGTTGTAAATCAAAATTATATTCATTTGTAACATTCTCATAATTTCACCTAAATTTCTCAGGTCACTTTTAACAGAAAATTGGATTTGCATTACTTTGAAACACATTCTACAATATTTATGAACTTAACATTGTATAGGTTTGGAAAAGAAATAATTATCTAGAAAATGAAAAGAGTTGTAATTATTGAAGGGTGTACCATTTTCCATCCAACCATAGGCACAAATTATCTTGGTGTTGTATCAATTGGCCACCCCCTAGCTAGAGTATGATACCATGAGAGGAATTATTCTTTCTTCTTAACAAACAACGAGAGATGAAGGTTACTCTCCTTATCCCATAGGAACTTGGTAGACCAGTCTTTTATCCACCAAGCAAGGGGGGGATAATTTGATTTCTCACTCAATCACTCAAATTTTCTACAACCATGTTTATCATCTTGATTAGAAAACACTTTCCAACAGTTCATGTACTCAAAATAGTTTATTTTATCAATTCTCTTCAGAACCAAAGAGATTCACATGCTCCTCTTCCTTAGAAATGGTCCCTAGACCCATTCATGTGCATCTTCTACCTTCTTCTCACAATTTTTCTTGTTATTTTCCCTTCTCCAACAATATTTCATGGGTCAAATCCCCTAATTTGTGGGTTAGATCAGAAGTTTCTAGATTGATACTCTGCCCATTCTCTCATTGATTTTTGAGGAAGCCTTTTTTGTTTGTTTGTTAATTTGTGCGGGACCTGTTGGCTACGCGATTAACCTGTGGCTTGAGAAACCGCGACTTAGGGGCATCTAAGCCGTCAAAATCACCCGGGGATCGCACCCGGCCTGAGCCACACCAACCCTTAACATGGTTGGATTTTTTGTCCCCGCAGGTTTCGAACCGGTGACTTTAACATCACGGAGTGGCTTAACAACACACTCCGTCACCGACTGTCCTACACCTCGGGGACTTGAGGAAGACTTTTTAACTACCATATTGACTGGTAAATAAATTCTCTGGGAGAGAGGATTGTTCTGGGCCTAAGCATTTTTAAACCCAGCAGAGTACTGACCTAGACAGGTTCATATCAACCATTATTAGTTCCCCTCATCATTCCCTCTCATGCATCATAATCTGTATTGGAAACACCTTTAGTAGTTATTCAACAATTTCGATTTTATTTAATAAAAAAAATATTTACATTACCTTCTTTAGCAAGGTTCTTCATTTCCCAAAATCCACACATAACAGATCTATCCATAGTCTTTTATAAAAATATAATTATATTTACATGTTGGGGGAAACAAGGGTATAACAACCTCCTCCCCATTAAAGGAACACCTGACTCAATGTTCTACTTGTCGCTATGATCTCTATGTATAGTAGTGAACAAAAACAAGTATGACTATTCCATGGCATCCTCCATTTCCCATGTAGCTTCATCTGGACCAAAGTGTTTCCATGGAACCTTGACATGTGTAATAGTTTTATTCCTGAGTGGGATTTCTTTTCTATCTATTATGCATTGTGGTTCTTGCAGGAATCATCCCTCTGGTTCCACCTAGATCACAAACAAGTCAATTATATG
Source organism: Picea mariana (assembly GCA_032191745.1). Taxonomy (NCBI): domain Eukaryota; kingdom Viridiplantae; phylum Streptophyta; class Pinopsida; order Pinales; family Pinaceae; genus Picea; species Picea mariana. The sequence continues at coordinate 396,226 of JASDQU010737240.1, read as the reverse complement.
ATTAGAATCATGTTCATATTTCTCCAGCAATGAAACATGGAAAACATTATGTGCTTTCATTGTGGGAGGAAGTGTTAGTATATACGTTATAGGTCCCACTCTATCCAAAATTTCAAAAGGTCCAAAAAACTAAGGTGTCATCTTGACACAAGTTCCCATTTTCAAGAAACTCCATCTGGGCCTAATTTGAAGACACACATGATCTCCAACTTTGAAATCTCTTGGAGTCCTATTTCTGTATGCACAACTCTTTTTTCTTTCCTGAGCTATTTTCATATTTTCTTTCATATGAATTACTCGTTGTTCCATTTCTTTTAACATATTTCTTCCAAGTGTAATGTTTTCCACTGGGTTGTCCTAGATGATTGGATTATTGCATTGTCTACCATAAAGAGCCTCAAAAGGACTCATTTTTAAGGATTTTTGATAGCCATTGTTTTAGGAAAATTCTACCAGTGGTAGATAGTATTCCCATTTCTTGGGATGCTACATCACATGCATCCTTAACATGTCTTCCAATACCTATATTACCTTCTCTATATATCCATTAGTTTGAGGGTGGTAGGTTGTACTAAATAATAATTTAGTTTCAAAACCAGGAAACAAATATTTTCAAAAGTTTGAAGTAAAATTAGCATCTCTATCTAATATGATTTCCTTAGGTATACCATGCAACCTAAATATTTCTTCCATGAAAATATTTGTAATATCTACTGCCTTGCAAGTTGATTTTACAGGGATAAAGTGAGAAGCCTTGCTCAACTTATCCACAACTACCATAATGGCATCATTCTACTTTGTTGATTTAGAAAATCCTGTGATAAATTCCATGGAGATGGTTTCCTACTTCGATTTTGGAATTGGTACGAGTTGCAAAAACCCTGTTGAATGCTTTTGCTCCACCTTAATCTATTGACATTCTAAACATTTATCTAAGTAGTCAGCTATGTCATTTTTTATTCCTGGCCAATAAAACAATTTCTTTGCAGTTTTGATCATTTTTGGATAACCAGGATGGCAAGTATATGGTCTTTTATGTAGTTCATCCATTATGAACCTATTCAAATCATCACAATTTTGAATATACAATTGACCTTTGCAGTTTAGCAGGCCATCATTCAAAATTTTATAGCCTTCATATTTCATCCATGTGGTCTCTTTTTCTAGATATGCCTTACAGTTTTGAAAAACTCATCTATCTCTTGTGCACTTTTAACCCTTTCCTTGATGTTTGATTCATAGGTGATTACAACTACCAATTGAATCAATTTCATGCTTCTACTGAGGGAATCAACCACCCTATTTTATTTCCCCTTACTATGTTTTATTTCAAAATCAAATTCACTAAGGAGAGTCATCCACCTAGCTTGTCTAGCATTGATTTTAGGTTGTTCAAACAGATATATCATACCACTATGGTATGTCATAAGTACAAATATTATTCCTATGAGTTAATTCCTTCACATTTTCAAATCATGCACTATGAAAACCAATTCCAAGTCACGTGTCACTTAATTTACCTCATTCTCATTTAATTTTTTGGATTTGTAACAAATCACATGCCCTTATTGCATGATGACTCAACACAGGTGCATTGGTTAGAATGTGTTTTAGCTATTGAAAACTCTCTTCACACTTTGTTTTCCAAGCAAATTTCACTCCATTTTTATGAAGGGAGGTGATTGGATAACCAATCTTGTAAAACCCCTTTATGAACCTTCTATAGTGTCCTTCTAGGCCCTTAAGGATATGATATTAGCTACATATTTTGGTGTATTCAATTCAATAATGCCTTTGATATTCTTAGAGTCAATTTCCACTCCTTCATCAATGATGACATGTCCTAAGTAATGGAATTGTTTTTGGAAAAAATCACACTGACTAAACTTTGCATAGATCTTGTGATATCTTAGCACTTGAAGCACTAACTTGATGTGTTATTCATGCTCCTTTCTATTCTTGGAATATATTAGGATATAATCTATGAAAACCAACACAAATATGTCCTAGAACATGTTGAGAATATTACCCATTAAGCACATAAAGGTGGTCAGTGCATTTGTAATCCCAAATGGCACAACCACAAATTCATAGTGCTCATATCGGGTACTAAATCATTTTTTGTGAATGTCTTCATCCTTAATCAAGAAATGATGGTATATTGAACTCAATTCAATCTTGGAAAAAATCATAGCACCCCTTAACTGGTCAAACAAGTCATCAATTCTTGGTAATGCAWACTTATTCTTAATTGTCATCTTGTTGAGTTGTATGTAGTCTATGCATGACCTAAGTGTGCCATCCTTCTTATTCAAAAATAAGGCCGGTGCTCCCCAAGGAGACACATTATACTGTATGTAACATTTTTCCAACATCTCCTTCAGTTGTAATCTAATCTCAAACTATCTCTGGTGTACTCATTCTATAAGGTGCTCTAGAAATTGGCACTTCTCCCACTACAAGTTCTATTGAGAAATCAATGTCTCTTCTTGGAGATAGACCTACTACCTATTCTGGAAAGAAATATTTATACTCTCTCAATAGAGGATGGTCCTTTAGGCTTGGTTTACTATCCTCAATAGATTTTAGTACTTGTATTGCATATAAAGGACATCATTTTCTGCAATACCTCTTCACTTGAAGGGTTGATATTTGTCCAACTGAGACAAGCTTTTGAATCCCTTATAGAATCATTTTATTCCCTTCCTTATCTTCACACTCTAATGTTTTATTATAACAGTCCAAATTGGATTTGTGGGTAGCCAACCAATCCATTCCAATCAACATGTCATACGATCCTGAAGGTAGTATGTTTAGGGTTGATTGGGTAGACAACCCATTCATAACGAATTGGCATGCTGGTATGACCTCTGTTACATTTGTTTTTATTCTAGTGCTTTGTTGTACTAGCCCTGATTTAGCATGTTTTAATTGATGTAGTTTACATTTCTCAATATTTTGAGGGGAAACATAACTCAAATTAGAATCATGGTCAATTAAAATGGAAACAAGATGGTTGGAAATCATACCTTCCATATCCACCAATGAAGCTTGGTGGTCAACTTGTCTATTATCCATGGATGCATAAATTTGTGGCATGCTCCTAGCCACTTAATTGACTGTGGTATCTTCCTAGATGTTGCAAATCCTCGTACTGTCATGATTCCTATGTGGGAAGTTCCTTAGAAAATTTTCTTCTCCACATTCCCAAACTTTCAATGGCTCTCTCTTTGTATTATCAGTATTTCCTAGGGTTGATCCAAAGGGTTTATTTCCACTTTGAGATGGAAAATTTTGTTGATACACACTCTTGGTAGGAAGGCCCATATTAGATATTTTCCCATGATTCCTAAATCTTGAGGATTTAAACCCCTTCTTATTGAATCCCAATTTACTTTTCTTCTTCCAATCCTTATGTGATTCTACCTTGTTCTTGAATTTCTCATACCAATACCTTTCCTTTTGAATAGTTTATTCTAAATTCTTAGGTTCATCAAACTCAATTATATCGCAAAAGGATTAAGGAATCCCACTAATGAATCACTGCATCTTCACCTTTTCATATTTTATATATGGAATATACCTCATTAACTATTGGAATTTGTTGATGTATTCATATATACTAAGTTGTCTCGGCTTGAGTTCACATAAATTCTTAGTCTTTGCATCATAGTACCTTTTATATAGGTACTTAAGTGTTTTACAAATTGTTTCCATGACAACGCCTTCTCATGAATTCATTTCACATTTCTAAGGTCTTCCCACCAGATAGAGGCCTTTCCATTCAAGTTGAAAATGGCTATTTGAGCCTTCAAATTTTAAAAGTAGTCATGAACTCTGAATTACTTATTTAATCCAAGAAGTCAAAATTTTACTTCTTCCCCCTTTTTAATTTCTCCATCAAAAGTGGGCGGTTTTTCTTTCTTAAACTCTTCAGGTTCATGGCTCTTAGAATTTTTCCTTTTCTTTCTTTTCCTCTAAGAATGTTAACTAGTCTCACTACTGGGAAGTTCCTTAGAGTTGTCAACTCCCTCACTAGAATATTATTCAGATGAATCATTGACATTAGCATGCCTATTGGATTCATTTTGGACCTTATTTGAGGTTCTTATTCTTGTATTCATACTTTTAGGGCCATAATTTTGTTTCTCAGGTGGACTCTGGGTTTTATTGGACCGATGTCTGCCCACATTATTGGTTGCTAGCCTATGTTACCACTTATTCTGTATATCTGACGAGATTTGTAGAAAAACTACATTTACTTGATTTTGATTTTCTTTTTCTTTTATAATCCTCTCATGTTCTGCTTTAAATATTTGTAATTATACCATGAATCTTCTTACAGTTTAATCCAAATCCGAAGGGGTTTCCACCACTCTCCTTTCATCAGAATATTCTTCTCTATTATAGGAGATTTCTCCCATATCATGATGTGTCACCATTATTTATGTTGTAGTTTTCCTTGTTGTCCACTAACTTTTTAAGTGTTGATAACAAATTTTTTTGTTAGTTAATTATCCACTAATTTATTAACCTCACAAGTAAGTTTTAAGGAGAAATCAGCTTCATCATTTAGCATATAACAACAACAAACAAGTTTGATTTAAAACATGTAAAAAAAATAGAATCTCTCATCCCTATTTTCAATAGTAAAGTTTAAATAAACTCTTATGGATAGGGTAGGGTAGGGTTCCCTCCCCTTTAAAAGTTATCTAATAAAATTTATTCGACTCTTTCATGAGCCTAAGAAGGACAAGTGTTGGTTCCTTCTCTGATACCACTCTGTAGGAAAGCAAACCCCCTAAGTACCTTTTTAAGGGATGGGGTATTAAAGTTTTAATTTTCTACAATCACCTCGAATCCCCTTCTAAAGGATACCATTGTCTTATGATCATCAAGAGATTTCCAACAACTATAACAATGTTTAGAATTAAGGTATGGATCAGAAGTTACAGTCTCCCAATGTTTCCAAACTCTCATTTATTGAGTTCATCTTCAGTTCCATGTGAAAAGCACGTGGTTTCCCATCACTAGTTCCATCCTACATGGAACTAATGTGGCATTCTCCACCTGACCCATCTGACTCCCCCATCTAGCGGTTCATATATTTTCTTCTTCATTGAAGTCCTCCCATTGAGGTTAGTAGATTTTCCTAAACTAAACCATTTCAACAGACTCTCTCCGACTACACACACTCCGATGGATATAACCTAAATATCCAATAGCTCACGGGGTTGAAACATCAGTGGATCCAATTAATTCAGAGTCTCCAACTCGTACGATGATTAACAACCCTTCTCTTGCTCCAGCTACACTTAGCTTATGTGGGACCTTCAAAGATATATGGATAAGATTGAATCTCGCTTGCCACCTTGGTCACTACTTCCACTATGTATCTGTCTCCTAACATGACATGTGGCTCAATATCTAGTCAATACATGAACCCATCACAACGTGCCACATCACCATAGGGTGCAAAAGCTTGATCAATCAAAGATTGACATTTGTCCATTTCCTATAACCCGATTAACTTACTTAATTATTTTTTTCTTAAAATACCACTCCTTGGTATTCAATGGTTTAATCCTCATTAGGAATATTTAGTCTTCACTAATTAATTACCCTCCCCCCAAAATACATATTTACTTAGCCTAATATACTAGACCAATAATTAATGAGGATTTACTTTCCCTCCCTTTCCCTTGAGAATTCCACGTCCCACAAAGGGTTTTGGTATTAATTCAAATACCACTCTTGCAAGGATTATCTTATAATTTAATTAATTGTTTTATAATATAATCATATTATATTCTAATATACTTATGTTTATTAACCTTGATTAACATATAAATAAAAAACCTTGACTTATAACTTTGCATTGAAATATCCACATAATTATATATGGAAAGAAAAAGGAATTAAAATATATTTAATATTATATATTATTTTAGGTAATTCAAGCCTCCTTCACATGAAATATTATATATTTTATAACCTTATAATATTCAAGCTATCGTACTTCGAACTCTTCATAGTCCAATCATGCATGCTCCTCTCGTTTGTCCAATGGTCAAAGTTGAGGGTCAACTATGAAAAGGAAAAGTAATTTGTGTTAAATTATTATAAAATTTAGTATTGTATCAACTCAACCCATCTCCCCATATATATATATATATATATATATATATATATATATATATATATATATAGAAGGAAAAATGAATTAAAATATATTTAATATTATATATTATTTTAGGTAATTCAAGCCTCCTTCACATGAAATATTATATATTTTATAACCTTACAATATTAAATATATCGTACTTCAAACTCTTCAGAGTCTAATCATGTTTTCTCCTCTCATTTGTCCAATGGTCAACTCTGCAAAGGAAAAGGATTTTGTGTTAAATTATTATAAAATTTAGTATTATATCAACTCAACCTATCTTCCTGAGGCATTCTCACTTTAAACCTATGTGCTCCTATCGTTTATTCGATGGTAAAATCCAATGGTCAACTTCGAAATGGAAAAGGAAATTGTTTTTAATTATTATAATATTTAATATTATATCAACTCAAGCCATTTCCCAAGGTCTTCACGCTTTAAATGTGTGTGCTCCTCTCGTTTATCTGATGGTCAAATCCAATAGTCATTTTCAAAAAGGAAAAGGAAATTGTGCTTAATAATTATAATATTTAATATTATATCAACTTAGGACATCACCCCTAGGTCTTTGCACACTCAACGTGTGTGCTCCTCTCATTTGTCTGACAACCAATCACGAAGGAGCATAATTTAATATTACAAAATTTATGTGGGACATTTTTAACACTCACACCATCATTCTGATAGTTTTTCTCTTCATTAAAACACTCACTTCCATTTACTTCGATTGTTAGACTCTGAAAGGGTATTACTATGAATATTTAATATTGAAATTTTTGTAACTCCATTGGTCGTCACAGTCCAAACATTTTATCCTTTCTCCATACTAGGAAGGATTTATATTAATATTAATATAAATATTTATACGTTAAGAGAGAGGAGGAAAGTATATTTCCAAGGACTTTAATAAATAAAATCAATATGTTTACCAAAATTATTCCAGGAGTGTGAAGCACAACATGTGCAGGGCATTATTCTTAAAACTAGGAAACTTAGTAAAAAAATTATTGCATTGCACATAAAGGAGGGAATATTTCAAGATTCCCATTTCTCTTTTCTATTTTCAAGGAATAATTTGTATTTCCAAATATTTCCCCTTTGGACATAAAATTTACTATGTAATTCCTGGTAAAATTTCCTCTCTTACCAGATTCTAATGAAACTTAATTAGTCACAATGAATTAAATTATAAACTTCATTGTATTTCCAATTAAGAACTTAAATTCTCATTTCTCATTATTTATTTTGGAGTGCTTGATCTTTCTTCATTATTTGTGTTATTTTCCCAAGACTCAAATATATATATGATATCCTTTAATTATTTTGGTATAAAATATTCAGAAAAAACTTAAGATCAAGAACATTCCTTTGCAGAAATCAACCTATTTCTTTTTCATATGTTTTGTAGAAGATTATTATTGTTCATTCATCTCCATTGGCACATAATATGGACTGAAAATGCAATCATCATCAACATTCACTCCCATAAATCTCTTTTACAAAAACAAACAGTCAATAAGTGAGGTTGTAAATATAAATGATATTCAACGGTAACATTCTCATAATTTCACTTAAATTTCTCAAACCACTTTTAACAGAAAATGTAACACACCCAACCCCTAAGTACCTTTTAAAGGATGAGGTGTTAAAATTTTACTTTTTCTCGATCACCTCAAAGCCTCCTCTAGATTATTCCATCATCTCATGGTCACCAACAGTTTTCCAATGATTACAAGTATTTCCAAATCCAATCTCGTAGTTACAATTTATGGCCTTCCAAAGTTCTCAAGCCTCATTGACCAGGTGCCACCTCATTTCCACATGGTTTCCTAACCCAATAGTCATGTGGAACAATGCTGGATCCGACGTGGTGCTTTCCACATGGTGTATTGAACCATGGTTCTTATCCCACGAAACCTCAAGTCGTCGACGTCATGATTTTATTTTCATGGTTCGCAAAGACCCAAATCAAAATTTTTGACGACGATCTGTTAGTCCGGTCTATTCTACAATTGAAGGTCCTCATGTTGATCATCCAGCGACTCTAATTGTGTTGGTGACACTAACTAGTGCAGAGGTTAACATCCAATATTTGACGTTCTTTATGGTACAGGGGTGGGACCCACTAGGATCCATGACTGAGATTCAACCTCACCTGCTCACTGATCAACAATTGTCATTTCTATCCAACTTTCATCATTGTCAGAAGTATTTCATCGTTAGTGATCGAGGCTTATACCCATCTCTAGACCTCTATCAGCCCTCTACCAACATATGGTCGATATCTCTTGGTCAAAACATAAAATGGTTTAGGTTATGATCGAAATAACTAAGGTCCTCTTGGCCCTCCGAGACCATTCCAATTCCTCTGACCAATCAACAGGTGACACATATCACCCCAGGGTACAACTCACTATTGCACTAGAATTCCACATCACTTGTGACATCGTCTCCCATTATATAAATTATAAGGGTTCTTCGAGAATCTACGATGGAGATTAATTCCAACCTACTGTCGATCAATGAATCTCATCACATTGTCAATGCCTTTGTTGTCATCAACATTTTTATATAACACACAACCTTACCAACCTTTCAAATTTCGACAAACGTCGCAAATATTTTTGTATTTTCACCTACATGTGCCAAATACTCTTGAAAGATGATGTCATCTCTGCATGACATGTGGCACCATTGACACTTGACACATGGCATTCATATTTCCCACATAAGCTCACCTACATGTGTATATTTTAACCTTGTACAATATTTTACTGTGAATAGATTTTCAATAAAAGAACACAAAAGATACAATGGAAAATACACACATTACATAGAGAGTTTTCCCCTAGAAACCCCAAAACTGGGAAAACCAACATATTATGTATTCATTCATAGTGATACATTGTTTACAATACAATATAAATATAGGAGCCAGCAGAATCCAAAACCCTAACCTAATGACCTGGATTAGTCAACAACCCTAATTCCTTAAACATAAATAGAAAACCATTGACAAAAAAACATGTGCCAAAAAATCGCCCAACAATGGACACAAAAATCGAGGTGACACGAAAAACAAGGAAAAAATGCAACATGTTTCCCGAGGAATTTTTTTTTTCTCTATGGAATTGTCGTCGAATCCTCGACTGGGGGGGCTAGAAGCCCCCCTCTGAAAGCCCCCTACATGCCCAACATAACATATCAGACACCATGGCTAGTTGTACAAAGAATATAATGAATACCCAACAACATGTGACAAATCATTATGCCATATGGCACCTTCTATGCTTGACATGTGGCACCATCCACATCATCCTCTTGAGCCCTTAACTAAAGATAAATTATCCAAATTGTATGATACATCCTTTCTATATTGGAAAATCGATGACTCAAATATCCTCTTGGAGCTCCTCCAATCCCATTGGATCAACGGTTATGATTTCATCTTAGAGCTCCTCTAATATAGATAGATCAATAGTCTAGATCTTCCCTTGAGGTTCCTCTGTGAGAGTTCATCTATAGATATTATTCTAAATAGCCTCCTCCAATGATGTCTAGGATCTATTTGTCTCACTAGATCGATGGTCGAGATTAAATCTCATCCCATCCTTTTCCTCTGCACCGATCTATGGTGTGGATCTCATCACCACACCAAATTAATGGATATGATCCTTTATGGGTGAAACGAGATATTATCCCTCGCCAAGAAGATGTCAGGTCCTTGTGATAGATCAACGACTAAGAATTGATCTTTCTCATACTTTGAATGATGACCTAGATATCACCTTAAAGTATCCCCATCGGAGCTCACCTCTGATTTTTACCCCAAATCATCCTCTCTGATGAGAAGCCTGGATCTACCAGTCTCGCCAGATTGATGGCCAAGATCAATTCTCACCCTTGGTCTAGTTAACGATCTAGATCTCCTAGTCAGAAATCGTCTCTACGACTTACTCTGAATAAAACCCTATGACAAAGGGTTAGGATACATTATCTCACCAAATCGACGGTCAAGATTTAATCATGCCCCTACACCAATGAAGTGTCCATATCTAACCACCATGAAAAATCGACAATCATGATCCTGTGAGGAAAAACAAGGGTCTTTCTCAGGATTAACATTCTGGTCATTGACTTAGCCAAATTTCAATAGTGTTTTCTCCAATCCTTTTCAATATTTCTGAATTTTTTGAGATCTCTCACAAGGGTTGTTGGTTATTATTTTATATGTCTGAGTTTATATCTTCAATCCACTTGATCTAGGGTTCATGTCTATTGGGGTTCCAACAAAGCCTCTAAAACTATTGGCCCTCCTAATAAACTAGAAGGCAGAGCAACACATAGAGTGCACTATGCAGTCTCACATGATATAGTTCTAGTGGGTGACTGTAGTACTCAGGTGTCTGCAATCTAGGATTGAATGGGGATCTGAGAAATATGCATTGAGAGTTCTATTTTTACTTATTAACAAAATAAACTGTCATTCACAATTATGCATGAAATACAACAACCCATTCATTTACAACATCAATAAATACTGAAGATAGTAAAGAAACACATGAATTCAATCACATAACACATGTTTTACCATGGTTCACCCCCTCCCGGGCTACATCCACAAAGATCTATCTCTTAGGATCTTTTATTATAGCAGTTCCAAAACTACAGCACCGCGCGCTTTACAACTCCTTTCAAACGGGTCGAGATCTATTATGAGGTGGACTAGATCGCACCAAGCTCCTCAGCCTATGATCTAACCCTCAATATCCAACCTCCTTACTCATCTATAGGTTAACAACTTACAAAATTAGGTCATATAGAAAAATATTACAACTAGCTATCAAAACAAGACTCCTCCTCTAAACTCTCTATATCCGGTTCGACTCTCATCTCTACTTTTCCGCTACCTCTTTATATGAGACCTAGGTATCTATATTTATACATTTCTGGCTAGCCATCCATTACAATGTATTTCAAAAACCCTAACCCTAATGTCGTTAGGTATTCCATGCATGCACGCATAATAATCTTCCTTCCAACTGTCGCTTCCCTTGTGCATGCCTTCTTTCCCAAAATAGTGTTTCTTTCTACTTTGGCCTGCTTCCAATAGGCCCCCAACACTGACATGTGGATCATATCGATCCACCTAAACTTTTTGAGCTTCTTCGATCACCCTGGTGATTGCCTGGAACTTCTCCCTAAGCTTTGCTGCTTGCATTTGAGCCTGTGCGGTCTTCTCCTAGAGTGCGTCTAGTGTCTGCACTACAATATTGTCATTGATCAACCCTACACACTATGCCTAGTTCTATTCCATATATGTCTTGGCTTCCTCTACCTATGAAATGACCTATTCTACTCACTTCGGGAGCAATTCCATTCAAGCCTGGTGCTCCTTTTTCTATGTATGCGCAATGGTGATTTATGCCTGCAGTTTCTTCATATCTTGCACCCCTTTGACGTGCTCTATGATGGACATTGTCTTATGCCTTTGATTGAGGTATTGGATAGTTGTGATTATCCTTTATTCTTTCTTTTCCCACCATTGGACTTGTTGATCCTCTTCTATCTTTGTCTAGAGCTATGTTGCTTTGTCGAACAGGTCAGCCGCTGCGTGGACCTGTCGTTCTATCTCTTGTATCTACTCCGTTGAATCTTGCTTCCATTTCTACCTCACCTCCGATGGAGTGGTAGGTGTGAGCTGCTCACATATATTCTCGATCTCCTGCTGATATTGATCAATTGCCTGCGCAATCTGATCAATCTTCTCTGTTGTTGTGAGTTCGACCCTCTGCGCGTTCTTTGGAATCTTCTCATAAGTTCCAGCCACTTTTTGTTCCAATCCATTCATGCATTCTCTCTTCTCTTTGGTATTGAGCTTGTCCTACTCATGTATTAATTCCAGCTCATCCTGTTTACCCTTTACTTACTGTAATTTGGCAGTGTCTATGTGTGCACCAGGCTGTACCTCCTGGGTAACACTAACCTCTAGTTTATGTAGAGCCTTGGATGGTATCTGCGACAATACCAATTTTAATTGAGCTAAGTCCTTTAGGGGTGTCTACCACACGATCTCTTCCATGTGCAACATGCTAGATGTAATGTGAAACATTGCACTCAGTTGTGGTATTGTGTGGACTATATCATGCTCGCTAGCTTCAGGTTCTCCTCCTATCTGTGATGTTGATGGCCCTATTTCAATGTTGTTTCTGGCTGCCTGCACTTTCCCGATCTTCTTGAGGAACTATCACATGTATGCCAACTCCTCTTGAATTATTTCCCTGTGGCACACAACATTCTCAAAATCTTCAGATGTACGATCCTGAACCAATTGGGCTATAATTTCTACATCATCCTCCATGACCGTGTATTCAGGAGGTGTTCTATGCACCTTCATATTCTTGAGTGCACCCCCTGTCTGAGTAGTTGGTCTCTTAATCGGACCTGGTTCTTGTGGATTAGGACTTGGTGTCGTCCCTTGCGTTTCCTCGGCCTGTTTATGTTGTACTTGGGGAAATTGTGTATTATAATTCTTCCCCTTTTGGGTTCCTATCTTATATGTCCCCTATTTAATCTTCTTTGGCTTGGCCTGGCCCGTCCTTGGTTTCTTGTGCAGTGGGACTTCCCAGGGTTGTGTCTCTCCCTTCCCTGCCTCCTAGACATTTGTATGTTCCTACCTTACCTCCTCTTCCTATGCCCTTGCAGGTATGTCTAGATTGAGGAATGGAATCCTCCAATCGTCTTCCCAATCCTTGATAGCCATTTATGTGTCACCCTCCATGATGCAATAGCGGAGTTGTAGCCATTGCTTGTTGGGGTCCTTCCGCGCATGTATCCACATCGTATGTCGAGTGGACTTAAAGTTAGCTATGTCCCATTAATATGCAACAGCCTGCAGTGTTATCCTCATGAGGTTGGGGATGGTCTCCTATAGATTGCGAAGGTAACCTTCAAATATTGTTGTGTTCATCTTTTTGTTCCTAGCATTTGAAGTGATGCCAATTGATAAATATCTCACTCCATGATTGGGTTTGGGTATGGTGGAGAAAATACATATTTCGGTTCCTTCCATCCCATAATGGCCATCATCATGAGAATCCATGAGTAATGAAATTGTGTTCCCAGAGCTTGTGCATCCTTACAGTCATCTAGAAACAAATTCAAAAGATAAGGGGCCTATCTAATTGTGGTTCCCTCGTCACATTGTGCTGCAACTGCGACAACCCCAGTCGAGACTTCCTCCTTGTAGAATTTTCTGAGAATCTTGCAACACATGATTTTTGTGGCCATTTTTTTCACGACGTCATTGACCCGTTTGATAATGATTTTGCGCGTCCCCCTATCAGTGTCATATTTCTTTTTCATCTCTTCCGCGAGTGCTTTCTCCTTTTTTTTATCGTCGAGAAATTACACGAGATCCATGCCCCATGATGGAAGCCCTGTGATATGTGAAATGAGCTCTACGTCTATTGAGATGAGCTTGTCCAGCCATATATATCCTCCATGCATGGCTGCCATCAATTGCTTGATGCAACTTCTTGCATACTGTCCTCTACCAAAGTGTGGTAGTTCCAACAGCCCTAGAATCCCTATTTTTTCCAATCCTGCTTCCCACTAGAGTGGTTGATGAATCGATGCCCCAAATGGGTCTAGACCCACAGTCTGTAGGTAGACTTGCTTCGCGAACTCTGGGAACTTGTCTATTTTTGTTACATCATGGTATCAGTACTTTAGTTTTTCTACATATCCTAACAAATCTTCTTTTACTCATACCCCTTCTGGTATGCATGGAAAAACAATTGTTGTGGTGGGTTGTTTGCATGGTGACCTATGTATTGTGTACTTGTCCTTTCGTAGTGGTGGATAACTTGAGGTTTCAACCTCCATTGGTCGTTCTTCGGCATATTGTTCCATCTAGCTCATGATATCTTCCACTTCTCCCTCCTGTGAGTGTTCTGACACAGTTTTCTATGATTCCACTAGATCGACCACTGCTTCCTGATTTGGAGCCATCTCATCTCGGGGATTTTTCACGATTTACTGGTTGCGCTTTACTTCCCGTGTCCTCATTTCATTGGACCTACCCCTCTTCTAGCATATCCACGTCCATGCCTGTTGGTGTTTTCTATTGGGTTTCTTCTACCATGAGTGTCAGGTTTACTGGTGTTGTGTCCGGTAATGGTATTTTGTCCACATTAACGACTTCTGGCAGCTGTTGTTTGCTTTCCTACAAGTGTACTTGTGCTCTGGTCCTAACTCTGGATTTTCTGGTAGTCTGGCTTGGTTTGGATTGTTTGGGTGGTTCCATGGGGGTGAAAGTCAATCGTCCAATGAGCTCAATGGCCTCTGCAACCTCTGTGAACTTTTCTCTGTGCTTCTTATATTCTATCGCTCTTTGTCTCTTCTACTTCTGCAATAGGATTTTGGCTCCCATGTCCTTGATTTGTATGGGAATAGTATGAATCTTGTTGAAGAAACTACCTTTATGACGGATTCAATGAACCTCTGGTTCCTTCATACTTTCCATTACTCTCCCTCATCGTCTCCAGTTGTCACGATTAATGTGGCGTCCTGTCAGTCATTTCCGACATTCAATTCCACTTGCCTTTGTCATTTAGTACTTCTTTTTCCATCTTTACCTTTCCCGATTGTTTCCATTTTGAACTAACCATTGGCCTTGTCTTCACCAGGATCGTATTCTTAAGTGTGTGTTCTCTTTCTCCTTTAGGCGCACTATTCCTCTATTGGTACCGTTTACTATCCTTTTTTTTTTTTTAACTGCGTGGTGACTTTCAAGTTGTGGGTAGTCGATTGTCCTTGTACAGCTTCAGTCAGCTCCCATTGATCATCCCTCTGAGTTTTGGGCCTTCTAAGTCTTTCAACTATACAACTCCCCCATCTGTGATAATTTTCACTTCGTACAGACCTAACCAGTGCATTATGAGTTTTCCTGGATGCTGAATGGATTTGTTGTCATACATCAACACTAAGTATCCTTCCTTGAAAGTTTTCTTCTTGATGTGTCTATCATGCCAATATTTGTCCCTTGCCTTATGAACTTGTTGGTGGAACCCTACTAGGATCCAATCCTCCTCCATGATCAACATCTTATTCAACTTGTCATGTATTGCACCTCGTTCTATCATGTGTGTAATCGCTGCTATGTGCAGACTGGTTACTAAAAATTCTAATGGCACCACTGCTTGTCCATATAACAGTTTGAATGGCATGTTCCATGTCAAATTCTTGCATGTGGTCCTGTATGCCCACAATATGTTTGGTATTTTGAGGTCCCAATCATCCCTTTTGACATTACAGATCTTCGTCAATGCATTCTCAAGGATTTTGTTAAATGCTTCCACTATTCCATTCACCTGTGGGTGATATGGTATGCTCTTTTGATGATGGACATAAAATTATTCATTCATAGCCTTAATAGTGTTGTTAATGAAGTGAGTGTCTTGGTCTCTCATCAAAATTCTGGGGCAACCAAATTTAGTGATTACTTGTTCAAATAGAAAGTGTGTTGTTGTTTCTGCGCTGCAATATTTAACTGGTGTTTCTTCTGCTCATATTGTCAGGTGTTCTGTCGCAGTGATAATGTACCTTGATCCTGTCCTCTTTGCTGGTGGGGTAATTGGTCCCACAAAGTATATTTCCCATTTGTCAAATACCTACAACTTTACCCATGTTCGCAATGGTAGCTCGTCCCTTCTATTGGGTTTACCAAGCCTCTGACAAACGTCGCATCTCTGGCAGTACTCTGTCGAGTCTATGTGAATGGTCAACCACCATATTCCTACACACAATACCTTCTACGAGGTAGCTTTTCCTACGTAATTTCCTCCTGCTATTCCCTCATGGGCTTATGCTAAAACCCTTGGTCTTTCATCTTCTAATACATATCTTCGCAAGATGCTATCTGCACCCATTTTGTATAAGTGTCATGCAATCAAATGATAGTCTGTAGCTCGGAATACCAGGTTTTTCTTTTGTGTGGTGTTATATTCTTGTGGCATAGTACCTGTACTCAAGTACTAGATGATATCTGCAAAGTATCCATCAGCGATTTGGACTAAAAATCACTATGCGTCTAGAAATTTGTCCTCTAAATTTTTAGGTTCTTCTCCATTTATGACCCTTGATAGGTGGTTAGGTCGTGCATTCAACTTTCCTGGCTTGAGTATTACTTCAAAATCAAACTCTTGAAATAGTAGTAATCATCGACAGATTCTCCCCCCCAACACTGGCTTGTTGACTAGGTATTTAAGGGTTGAATAATCTGTGAACATCTTAAAATTTTTTCCTAATAAGTGATGTCTGAACTTTTACAATGCATAGACCATAGCTAGGCATTCCCTCTCTGTGGTGTTATAGTTATGCTCTGATTATGATAATTTTCTTCTTGTAAAAGCTATAGGGTGATCCAAATATCCTGCTCCTGGCTGCACCAAAATAGCTCCAAGTGCTATGGCTGATGCATCTACATGTACATGGAATGTCTTCTCCCAATTTGGAAATACTAGTATTGGCACAGTGCCCATCTTTTCTTTCAGCGTATCCAGACCATGTTGACAGTCTTCATTCCACTGAAACTTTGTGTCTTTTCTTAGCAGTTTCTGCATTGGTGTGGTAATCTGCACGTACCCTTTGATAAATTTTATATAGTATCTTGTGTGTCCCAATGTCTCTCTGAGTTCACAGACTATCTATGGTGGTGGCAAGTTAACAATTACTACAATATTTCCAAGATCTAATAGTAAGCCTTGTTTGCATACTATATGGCCCAATAGTATCCCAAATGGTGTTCCGGAAATACATTTCTTGATTTTTAATGATATATGTCACTGCCTACATCTTTCTAACATCAACCACAAGACCTCTACATGGTATTTTAATAGACTATATACTGTCCAATTGTCCAAGTATACTTATAGAAACTGGTGGATAAATTCTTTGAATGCAGCGATGACTACTCTAGAAAATATTGCTAGTGCATCCTTCAATCCAAACGGCATGACTGTGTACTGGTAGGATCCCCATTCTGTAGCAAAAATGGTATTGTATTTGTCTTCCTATGCTATCTTGATCTTGTGGTATCCTAAGAATCCATCAGTGAATGAGTAAACTTTGTGTCCTCCTACGTTATCCAACACTTCATCCGTAAAAGGTGTAGGGAACGGGTCATGTAGGCATGCATCGTTCAACTTCCTCAAGTCGACGCAAATTATTATCCCGCCTTGTTTCTTCTCCTGAACTACCATCGGGCTTATCCATTCTAATTCCTCCATAGGTTCTATGATTCCAACTTCAAGCATTCTATTGATCTCAGCTTTAACTTTCTGCTTATATATCGGGTTTAGTTTGTATGGTCACTGTCTGATTGGTCTGTATTCATCTCTGAGTGGTATCTTCATTTCTCCTAGCTCTCTTGATATACCCTTCATCTCTGTAAATGTTGTGGGGAATAGGTCATTGTACTTGCGTAGTAACTTTGTTATTGTTTCTACTACTTTCTCATCCCAATAGTCTCCAATGCTGGCCATTTTGGGATTCTCAACTGTCCCAATGTTGACTTTCTTCACATTTATCGGCATAGAAATTACTTCTGATTCTAGAGGTGGACCTTGAAATTCTCTTTCTCCTTCTTCTTCCTCGATCTAAGTATCACGTGGATTGTCTTCATCTGGTGCTTCTTCCTGCACATGGTATCATGACAATAGTTCTTTGAATATTTATCTGTTCCACTGTTTTTATTTTGTTATGAGTTCAACTTCTGGTTCCTTAATGAATATCACTCCTCTTATCTGCTTAAGTGATGCATCTATGTTGGGGTTCTCATGCTCGAATAAGAAAGTGATTGTAAAATTATGTTGTAGTATTCTCCAACTCGAAGTTCGTCTACACAGTTCTTGGTCTGTATACCAGTTTGTTGGCATGCCCTCTAAGGTATGTACAAAATGATGAGGCCATTCCTTTGGGGGTGTCATCTTCCATAGTGCTCTGCACTTCTCCAAGTGTTCCGTTGGTGGCACTTGTCCATCATGCTTATGTTTCTTGTTGCTTTTATGTTCTGTGCCAAACCTTATGTGCAGTAACCGCTTACATTGGTACCAATCCATGATTGTTTCTTTATGTGCGCCCCACAATCTTGCAGGTGTGGCCTTGAGTGCTATATTGAGTGCTAAGATTCTCTGATTTTCTAACACTTCAGCCTCATATTGTGTAAATAATACTTCTATATCATTCACTCTATGGAAACTGGGTGGTAATTCCCTTATCTCCATTCCTACCCATCTTACTGCATGGTCTATTCGGGCACACCTTCTTGTGGAAACTTCGTGTAGAATTTGTTGCCAGTTCTCTAAACCTGTATCAGATTCTGTCGTACATGAAGTAATGCTCCACCAACTGAGTATCCTATCTGTAGTTGGATTTTCATAATCCTCATCGCGCATAGTTTTTCTATACAACTGGTTGATTTCCTCTAAGTCTAATCAAGTAGGTTCTACAAACCTTTCCCCTTCTAATGGGTCCAATGGTTCAATGACCCTGTATTCCCCTAACTCAAATGTCATTTTTCAATTCTTCAAATTCTTTATGACCTGGTTGTAAAATGCCCAATCCAAGACAAGCAACTTTGGATATGGTGTTGTGTCATCCACTATTTCAATCACTTCAAAGTTTTCTTTAGTGCGCACTCCATACAGGTCTATTGTCACTCCTTTGAGTCTACCAATTGAAAGAACTCTGTGTTGGTTTGCTAGTTTCAGTTGAAAAGGTGAATATCCCAATGTGGGATCTCCCATGCATTTCCATGTCATTTTTGGTAATACATGGACTTCAAATCCTAGATCCAATATGATATCTCCCATGTTGAAATCTTCGATGTTGGAATTCATCCTGCACTCTCTACTTGTTCGTCTCCTTGTATGTAGGTGGTTGACTATTTTTTTTTCTAGTTTTCTTTCTATCTCTATGGTACATTTTTCTAATATATTTTGGAATGTTTTGAAAACAGATGGATAATTCAATAAGTTTACACATGTTTGTAAAAAGCCTTTGATTTTACTTACTTGTCCCATGGGTTGCATTATGTTGGTATGATCCAATAATGGAGGCATATCATACTTTGGTGCTTCCTTGCTCTGCTGCGCAATTGAATTCGATGCGGTGTCTTGCTTCAGGAATTCTTGTTTGGATTTCTTAAATGTGTCCTTCTCATTCTATGTGTTGATTTGTCTCCTTGGTTCGACATTCCTCTTCACCCACTGATGTTGTATTGGTTCTTGTCGAGCTACTTTGTTTCCTATTTTATCTCCTCCACATGTAACTATGTTGATGTTTTGTCCTTCATCCCTTGCTTTGAATGAAATACATTGAACATTCTGGTTGTTCTGATTCCTCTTTTCCTATATCTTTACTAATATTGTTAGACATTCTTCTATATCATGGTCCGATGCTCGATAATACAGACAAGTTGTTGGTCGAAGTGGACATTCCATTCCATAATGTCCCAGTTGTTGAAATTTATGACATACCATTGGTCCTCTACCTCTTCCAAAGCCTCCTCTCGCTCATCCTCCACCTTTGTAGCCAGCTCGATATCCTCTCATCGCGTTATACTGAGGTGACTGATTGTACTGCATGGTATGGTACAGAGGTTGCGATGTGTTGTACTATGGCTACGCGGTATTATAGGGTTGTTGTGCAGTATTATACTGATGTTGTGCAGTGTTGTATAGGACTGGAACTTGGTTAAATTGTGGTGCAGCTTACCCAGAAATAATTTATGCTTGCCCCCTATATGCATCTGATGTCCTCTCTCACATCAAATCCATAGTTCTACAATATTTGTCATTGTGGCCCACTAACTTGCAAAAGTTGCAATATGAACTCTTTGGGTTTGTCTGGTATTTATGCATCATTAGGCAGTGATATGGATCATGGCCTAGTTTCTTACAGACTTCGCACCATATTCCTCCTGTTGGTAAAGGGTTTGGCATTCCTACTACCATATATTGCACGAATGTTGGACATTCATTCTTGTGGTGTCCTTTCATCCTGCGTGTGGTACACCAAATGACTTCTCGTTTGTCCTTACTTTTGTTCTGGTTTAGCTGGATCATTAATTTTATCAAGTAATCCTTTAGTTCTTCAATGGTTGGATCCATCTGTTGATATTGGTTTTCTTCCAGTTGTAAGGACGCCTACAGATCCTTTTCCTATGTCTGAAACTTTTGTTGTTGCAATGGGTATTTTAAGTGTGGTAGAAGTGAATTGACGAACATGTGCCTGTGCTGCATATCAGTCATGAGTTATTTCAACTTTCCTTTTAGTCGCTTGAATCTCTGGTCAATCTCCCATACATATTCTCCTGGTTTCTATCTAATTTCTATCATCTCATTCATGTATTGATCTTCTAAACTTGGCTTCTAGAAATCATTTATCATCAATTTCTTGATGTCTGCAATCGTTCTGGCTGTCCCTGGTGGATTGTTTGTAGCTAAACTCATATACCAATCCAGTGCACGATCCCTTAATGTAATCACTAGTTGTGCAATTTTAGTATCTTTGTCTGTGATCTGTTTTGATTCCCAAATATTTTCACAGATAAACAAATGTTTTTCCGGGTCCTCTGACACTTCTCTTTTGAACTCCAGTAACCTGATGGTGGGATCGTGTCCTGCCATCCTGAATGTTGAACTACTACCTCCGCATGGTGTATATACTTGACTAGTGCTTCTTGAACAGGCTCCTCCAGTTGTTTCTCCTTGTGTGGATGTACTTCCTATTGTCTTTCTTCTCCCAAAATTTGGTTTTCTAAACGGTGATGTTCTCTTTGGTGTATTAGTAGCACATCGGTTTATGGGTTCCACACTGACATTAATATGAATAGGATTGTTTCCTTATCTTCCCTCTCTCGGACCTCTCATCTTCCTCTCATATGTTGTGTGCATGATTTCCTCAATCTTCTCCATATCCCGGAGATCCTCTACCTCTTCTTCATCACTTGCCAAGCCTTCCCTCGTGGCTATGAATCTCTTCTTGGTATTCACCTTGTATTGGTAGGGTACTCCACTGCACATATTTCCATATGTCACCACGATCCGCTTGATCTGGTCTTCATCCATCATGATTGGGTCCAAGGGTTCCTCCTTATTTCCCTTATCCATTCCTCCTTCCATTTCACCTTCCATTTCTAATATTTATGTCAGTGCTTCCCCCCTTCCCCCATGAACGCAGGGAAGTTTAGTTGTTTGACTCCATCGTCATTACTCCTTTTTTGTATAAAAGTATCTTAATATAAGTATACAGTGATATAATATACCTTCCTTGAGGCCCACATATAAAATCTTGCTCCGTTGCATTGTATGACTTCGTTGTATCTATGACAAACTCTGTTATAAATCTTGCTACAATACTATCGAGCCAAAACCCTACTGTGCGGGTGAATTTGTTGTTCACCTACTATATCTGCCCATTCTGTACTAAGTTCCACTCTAACTGTTGGCTCCAGTTTGTTGCGTGGTTATCCTTCAACCTTAGTATCCACTCCTGTAATAAGTGTGAAAAATCACAGAAAAAGACTTCATGCAAATCAGTAAACACGTATTTCTCAATATATTTACGCAGTGTTACTCTAGGGTTTTTGTTATCTTTCTATGCAAAATCCATCTCTTTTATCTTCAGCCAACTTTCGATCTCTTCTTTTGTGGGATTCCATGGTCTCAACATCCCCTTCTAACGGCTCATTCTTTTCTTCTTCTCCTTGTCTGCTTCAATATTCTCTTGACCCACCTTCCACAGATCTTACGTATATTTTAACATATCTTCAGTAGATCCCATATACTCAATCCTCTATTGTTACAAACAACAGAAATGAAACCATTTGTTGGTTATTATTTTATATGTCTGAGTTTATATATTCAATCCACTTGACCCAGGGTTCATGTCTATTGGGGTTCCAACAAAGCCTCTAAAACTATTGGCCCTCATGGTAAACCAAAACGCAATGCAGCGCACAGAGTGCCCTGCACAGTCTCACTCGAGATAGTTATAATGGGTGAATGTAGTACTCAAGTGTCTATAGTCTATGATTGAATGGGGATCTGAGAAATGTGCGCTGAGAGTTCTATTTTAATTTATTAACATAATAAACTATCATTCACGATTATGCATGAAATACAACAACCCATTAATTTGGCACATCAATAACTACTGAAGACAGTAAATAAACACATGCATTCAATCACATAGCACATGTGCTACCGTGGTTAACCCCCTCTTGGGCTACATCCAAAAAGATCTGTCTCTTAGGCTCTTTTATTATAGCAGTTCCAAAACTACAACGTCACACACTTTACAACACCTTTCAGATGTGTCGAGATCTATTGTGAGGCGGACTAGATCGCACCAGTCTCCTTAGCCTACTATCTAACCCTCAATATCCACCCTCCTTACTCCTCTCTATATCAACAACTTACAAAATTAGGTCATATAGCAAAAGATTACAACTAGCTATCAAAACATGACTCCTCCTCTAAACTCTCTATATTCGGTTCGAATCTCATCTCTACTTTTCTGCTACCTCTTTCTATGAGACCTAGGTATCTATATTTATACGTTTTTTTCTCGCCAACCATTACAATGTATTGCAAAAACCCTAGCCCTAATTTCGTTAGGTCTTCCATGCATGCACATGTGTTTCTCTTCCTTCCAGTTGTCGCTCCCCTCGTGCATGTCTTCTTTCCCAAAATAGTCTTTCTTTCCGCTTTGGCCTGTTTCCAACATGGGTCCAAGGAATTCCATTTCCTACCCAGGGTGCCTCTATTTCATTTTCTTATCCAACAAAGATTTATTTGATGTAGGGATCCAACCATGTGCACACACACACACACATATATATCCACAATGACACATATAGTAAGCAGGGATGTTGGGTCGTCTTTCAACTCATTATATGACAGATATTTGAGTTATTTACATACTCAAGCTATTATAAATATATACATCACACAAGATTGTCATAGACATAAAATAGAAACTAATTTACTAAATACCGAGAAGTTCTATAATCAAGAACACTAGGCTATCCAAATAGATACATTTCATGTAAAAATGAGGTCATCTCCAAACTACATAATCATGCTCACAAGTTTGACATTAATATCTATAATCACAATACTCACCATTCAACCATATCTATATCTATCTATCTATATATCTATCTATCTATCTATCTATCTATATATATATATATATCAGTTTAATACACATAACACATTACTCATCTATAAATTGGGAGATGTTGGAAACTACTGAAGGTTATGCCAATCCCCACCCAATCATAGGAAAGGTTGCACTCTTCACTGCTACAACCATCCACCCCTAAACTAGGATAAATGCCACGAGATGATAATTGGTTTTTTAGAACGTTTCTAGAGAATATATATTACTTTTGCACTTATGTTTTCCTTTTCCTCACACCAAAGATTTATGCTTCTCTCTGCTCCAGTGCTCAAGCTTTCCCCAATGTATTTTTTTTGTCTCCATTTTTTTTGTGTATTCTTCCCCAATACCTCATGGTCCATGTCAAAATCATCTTGTTGCGTACTTCTTCCCATCCTTCATTGATTCTCAAAGTATACTACCCAACTACCATCTTGACTGGTAATCGATTTTCTAGGTTGAGGACAGTTTGAGGTTTGTATTTGCTTTTAAATTGACATGGTTCTACCTGGAAGGGTCATTTAAACTATTAATGGACTCCCTCTTGCACCATTCCTCTCATGAAATCATAACCTGTGAAGGAAATCCCTTCAACATTACTTCAACATTTCTCTTTTGCATTAATAACCAAATATTTACATTGCATAATTAATCAAAGGTGCATTGTCTTTCAATAATCACATAGGAGGCTTGTCTATAGTTTTGGTCATGATAATAATTATATTTACAAAATGGGGGAAATAGGGGTGTAACAATGTCCTCCCCCTTAAAGGAACTTTGACCTTGATGTTATATCTTCCACAAAATATCTATATACATCAGTGAACAAAAAAGGGTATGTTTGTTTCATGGCATCCTCCATTTCCCATGTAGCTTCATCGGGACCAAAGTGTTTCCACTACACCTTGACCTATGCAATGGTTTTTTTTCCTAAGAGGGATATCTTTCTTGTCTAGGATACACTAAGGTTCTAGTAGGAATTCTCCCTTTGGTTCAACCTAGATCACAGACTAGTGAATTATGTGAGAAGAATCATCTACATATCTCTTTAACAATGAAACATGGAAAACATTATGGGCTTTCATTGTGGGAGGTAAAGATAATATATAGGCTACAAGTCTCACTCTGTCCAGAATTTCAAAAGGTCCATAAAATCGAGGTACCATATTGGCACATGTTCCCATTCTCAAGGAACATTTTATAGGTATAATTCAGAGATACATATGATCCCCTACTTTGAAATCTTTATGAATCCTTTCACTATATATATATCTCTTCTTCCTATCCCGAGCCACTTTTATATTTTTCTTTATTTGAGATACTTTTTGTTCCAACTTCTTTAGCATGTCTGGCCCAAGTATAATTATATCCCCTAGGTTGTCCCAGCTGATTGGAATATTGCATTGTCTACCATAGAGAGCCTCAAAAGGACTGATTTTCAAGGATTCATAATAGCCACTGTTGTAGAAAAATTATACCAGTGGTAGGTGTACTTCCCATTTTTGGGGTTGGTGTATCACATGCATCCTTAATATGGCTTCCAATGCTTCCTCTCTGTCTACCCATAATTTTGAGGGTGATAGGTTGTACTAAATAACAATTTAGTTCCAAAACCATCAAATAGATACTTCCAAAAATTTGAAGTAAATTTTGTATCTATATATTAGATGATTTCCATAGGCATCCCATGTAGCCTAAATATTTATTTCATGAAAATATTGGCAATATATATTTCCTTGCAAGTGGATTTTACCAGAATAAAGTTATCAACCTTGCTTAACTTCTCCACAACTACCATAATGGAATCATTTTGTTTGGTTGATTTAGGTAATCCCATGATAAAATCCATGGAGATGTTTTCCCATTCCTACTCTGGAATAGGTAGGGGCTACAATAGTCTTGTTGGGTGCTTTTGTTCCACTTTAAATTGCTGGCATTCCAAACATTTAGTTAAATACTCCACTATGTCCTTTTTCATTCATGGCCAGTAAAACAACTTCTTGGTGGTTGTTATGATTTTTGGGTATTTAGGATGACCAACATATGGTATTTTATGTAGTTCATCCATGATGAACCTCTTCAATTCATCACAATTTGTGATATACAACCAACCTTTCTAGGTCAAAAAGCCATCATTCAACAATTGATAGCCATCATATTTCAGTCTTGTGGGTTCTTGTTCTAGATATGTCTTTATAGTTTTGAAAAACTCATATGTTTCTTGTGCACTTTTAAATATTTCTTTTATGTTTGCTTCACAGGTGCTTCTAGATTCCAAGTGAATCACTTTCATTCTTTTACTTAGGGAATCAACCACTCTATTTTATTTTCATTTGATGTGTTTGATTTCAAAATCAAATTCACTAAGGAGATCCATCCATCTAGCTTGTCTAGCATTTAGTTTGGGAAGGTAAACAAAATACCTCAATCCACTATGGTTTTTCATGAGCATATTTTTTCTTCCTAGAAGGTAATTTCTCCACATTTTCAAGGCATGCACTATGTAAGATAACTCTAAGTCATGGGCCACATAATTAATTTCATGCTTATTCAATTTCCTAGATTCATAATATATTACATTCCCTTCTTGTATGATGGCTCCTTTGAGTCCTTCTTTATAGGAATCTATACACACAAGGAAATCATTTCTTATGTCTACAATATTTAGCACAAGCACATTGGTCAATAAAAGTTTTAGATGCCAAAAAATCTCTTTACACTCGATTGTCCAAACAAATTTGATCCCCTTTTTCTTAAGGGAGGTGATTGGATAACCAATCTTGGAAAACCCATTTACAAACCTTCTATAGTACCCTACTAGGCCCATAAAGGATCTGATGTTAGTTACATATTTTCGTGTAGGCTATTCCATAATGGCTTTGATATTGTCAGAATCAACTACCACTGTTACGAGGAAAATCTCTCTCTGGCTAGGGGTAAACCACAATAGACGAAAATGACTGCAGAAATCAACTCTAATCTCAAGTATGCTATATAAACAAATATGATAACAAGACAAGATAACAATCCTACCTCGTCCAGACATTCGATGAATTCCACCGTTGAGCACTTGACCCAAAGCAATATACCTGCAACTATTCCTCAACAACCAAGAAATGCAAGCATATGGTGATAATATATAATGTTAGCACATCGATAGCATAATCCATCAACATTCATAACAAATATGCCCATGGAATAATAATTCAAATATTTGTGAGATATTAATTAGATGAGAAAAGAGTATTTCTATTAATATATAATCAGCAGAAGTGAATGAGTTATAGAATTTTTTGTCGTCACGGTTTAGAACTGAGAAACTAAGTTCCTTCCAGCTGGTCCTCCACCACTTCAATCCTCCAACAAAGGCAAGCTCATATAAGAGAGATAATGAAGTTATCAATGAATAAGGGAAGATCTTGGGGTCTGAACAATGTGTTCAGACTTAAAGGAAAAAGGGATGTAGACTCAATGTGAAGTGAATAATTTCTCCAGATTAACTTTTCTCTCAAAGATGAATTCTTTCTCCTCTTTTCCATAGCTCAGATTTGACCCATTTATAGCCTTCAAGTAGAACCGAAGGGTTCATAATTTTTCTAGTATATGGAAGGCCAAGGATCATTGATATCATGATGTGACATGGAAACTCGACACTATTTTTTAATTTTGGGCACGTTTCCCGATGTATGCATTCTATAGTGGTGAAACCTGCGTATACGCATTCTATAATATAGGCAGGGCATGTATATGTGGAAAATCATGTTTTTATCTCTGGGATTTGCAAAAAAGGGACTTCAAGTTTGCATAGGGAAATGGAAACATGCCTTTTTTGCAAGATTGCATGGGGTGAGGCAGATGTTGCTATAACAACCACCCTTTCCTCAATGATGATATGGCCTAAGTAATGGACTTGTTTTTGGAAAAAGTCACACTTAATAAGATTTTCATAGAGATTGTGCTCTCTCAATACTTGAAGTACTAAATTAAGGTGCTCTTAATTCCATTCCATACTCTTAGAATATATTAGGATAAAATCCATGAAAACTAACACAAATATTTCCAAAAACTTGTTGAGCACACTATTCATCAAGCATATGAAGGTGGTTGGTGCATTGGTAAGACCAAATGGCATCACCACAAATTCATAGTGACCATATCTTATCCTAAAAGATGATTTTTGGATGCCTTCATCCCTAATATGGACTCGATAGTATCTGAACCTAATGGTATCCATAACTCAAGTCAATATTGGATATAATTGTAGCACCCATTAATTTCTCAAATAAGTCATCAATTCTTGGTAAGGGATACTTATTCTTAATTTTCATTTTGTTGAGTTGTCGATAGTCTATGCACAACTTGAGTGTTTCATCCTTCTTATTCACAAACAAGGATGGTTCCCCACAAGGAGACACACTAGGATGAATATATCCCTTGTCCAACATCTCCTTCAGTTGTAATTTGAGCTCAACTAGCTATGGGGTACTCATCCTATAAGGTTATCTATACATTGGAACCTCTCTAGGTACAGGTTCTATTGAATATTCAATGTCTCTTCTAGGAGGTAAATCTAGTACCTCTTATCGAAACACATCACTATATTCTCTATGTTGGATGGTAAGTTTTCTTTAATGTTGTTGGATAACTGGTTTTCATTGATGTCAACAAGAAGTGGTTATCATTGATGTCAACATATGTTATGGGTGTATTTGGAGAAGTCTCCAAAGTGGTCCCCTTACGGCATATCTCTAAGCATGGCCCTCAAAGGAACAATATTCGAAGAAGTCTACAAGAAACCCATAGGTGTGTTCATGAAGGATGAAGTTGTTTTAGGAATAAGGACATGAAGTATAGTGTACACGACAATAACACACTCATTGATGGATAGTCCTCATCATGTCATTTCCAACGATAGGTTGACCGTCACATAGTTCCTCACGGTTGAGGAGTTATGAGGTCATGAAGTTGGAAGCTCCAAATATGGGTTAAGAATCCAATAATTGGTTGCAAGTCATTAATGAAAGAATAAAGTGGTTGCAACAACAAAGTTCAAGAAGCCCTAAAGTTAAGGAATGAGGTTACTTAGAAAAATTATATATACACGCCAAGAAGTCACTCATAAGTACATTCACACACACATTTTATTGAATATATTCTATGTGAGTAAGTGATTCTTATATGAGGTTAAAAAGGAGATATGAGGTGAATTTTAGAGGTAATATGAAGTGAAGAAGGGAGAAATCCCAAGGGAGGTTGAAGTCTTGCAATGATGTATTCTAAGGTATGTTGTTTAAAGGTCATCTTCCCATTTTCGCTATAATGTTTTTTCTAGAATGAATCCGATAGGAAAAATTGGAGGTGGTTGAGAAGAAACATCATGATACTTGTGGTACAAATTTCATCTTATGGGTCATTTTTGTTTTGGAGATAAACTCCGTGGAAGATAGAGTTTTTGGCTAGTCTTGAAACTAGTCCCAAATAAGTGTTATAGGTAAAACAAACATAACGTTTTCATAGAGAATCCAAATTCCGTGATAGCAATTGCAGTGAAAATATGGAAGTATATAGTATCTTTTTTAATGAATTTCAAAATCATATATCAAATATTGAGTGCAAGACATGTTATACAAGTTCACTCTCCAAAATAGGATACAATTCAATAAGGTTTTCCATTTTCACTATAAATTTTGTTTTGAGAAATTTCAGACCCTAAAATTTTGAGGATATGGAAGCAATATCTCATAGTATCTGTGGTTAAAATTTTATACCTTTATCATTACAGGTACATAGTTATGCTTATTGAAAGTTAGGGTTTGTGACTAATCCAAAACTAGTCCCATGAGACTGAGGTAAATTTTGATGAAGATGGTATTCTCTTGTTGTTGAAGTTGAGGAAGAGCTACAGGTCTGTAATCTTGTGTATCAGGTCAGCTACATGATCAAAGGTATTATCAGGTGTTGTTTTTTAGGATTATTCTTATGTTGTTATGGTACATTCTTGAGGCATATCATGGTAGTGATTATGGATGATACACCTTGGTGATGGTATGATAAATTGTTAGAATCACATCTTGGATACTTGGAATATTGTTTGATGGTATCTCTTGGTACCTGGTTTATGGATGGTGGCACATGGTTTGAGGTACATCTTGGTTACTTGTTGATGATGTGATGGTCATGCCTTGGTATCTTGTTGAGGCATTGGTATATGTTTGAGGCACATATTTGGTGCATGGTGTGAGGCATATGATTGGTATATGTATGAGGTGCATGTCTTGATGATGTTGGTACATGTTGAGGTTTGATACATGGTTGATGTACATGATATGGTACATGGTTGATGTACATGATATGGTACATGGTTCAGGTACTTGGTATGGTACATGGTTGATGCATGGTATGGTACAGGTTGATGTACATGGTATGGTACATGTTTTGGTTAATGGTTTATGTACATGGTTTGGTGATGGTTTTGGTATCCATGTGAGTGGATATGGTTATAGTTGGTTGATGATGGTATATCAATGAAAAAGACAATGACATACACAGTGACATGTTGGATGATTGGTTGATCATCAGTGATAGGTTGATGTTTTCTGACAGTTGTATTAGGTTGATGGATAGTTGGTATGGATTGTTGATTTTCATTGATGTCAACTATTGAAGAGTTATCTTGTATATTGATGTCAATCCTTAGTGATTGATGTCAACCCTTGGAGAAAGTACGGTAGAAAATTCCATTAGCACAAAGGTTTGGGTAATGGACCCAAGTTTCTTTTATGTAAATATGACTCATTATTGTCTTTTCATGGTTTATAATATGTACAAATGGATGAACTCCAAAGTGTTCCCCTTATGGTGAAATCCCTCACGAGAAGATGCTTTACAGATTGAGTTATCCTGGAAGTATGGTTAGAGACCCCATGCTTTTTTGTGGAATAATGAGATGAAGATCAGTGAATTTTTTAGTGAAACTATCCTAGATGGATATTTCTTGTCATTCCATTTCTGGTGGTATGTGGAACGTCACATAACTCCTCACGGTTAGAGAGTTATGGCCATGAGAAGTTAGAGAACCTAGGTTTGGGTAATGGACCCAAGTTTGTTTGATGGATAACGGTATGAGTTTTGATATATTTTTAGGTAATACTATTCTATATGGATAGTACATGTCATCCCATTTTTGGTGGTATGTGGAATGTCACATAACTCCTAACGGTTTGAGAGTTACGGCCTTACGAAGTTGGAGGACCCTCATATGTCATCTAGAAGTCCCAAAAGGTCAAAGTAGTCAAAGTGGTTTAAGAGATTTTAAAAGGTAAATAATAAAGTGAAGTGATGAGTGTATTATAATTCAAATTGAATAAAAAATTAAATTATTTTAATAATAAATTTAATGGAGATATTAGAAGTGGGTTAACCCTAAAATAAGGAAAGTGGGCAAAGTGACCTAGAAGATGTTTTTAAGGAAGCTACTTCCAGAGTATAAATAAGAGGCAAGGCTCTCTCATTTTAGACACACTTGATAATATTGAATACATATAGGTGTTTGAGGTAACCAAAGGACATACAAGCCTAATTTATGAGGGAAGGTGAAGAAAAGAAGGCCGGAATTCAAGGAAGGATAAATTATTTTGATGATGCTTTCTAAGGTATGTTATTTACAGGTCATCTCACCATTTTCGCAATAAAATATTTTATAGAAAGATTCAGATCGTTAAATTGCTATTCAATTTAGTAAACATATCCAAGTATATGTGGTAAAAAATTCAGCTTGTGGGTCGTTGTATTTTTGGATTTACACTCCATGGAAAATAGGGTTTGTGGCTAGTCCTGAAACTAGTCTAAAACAGGTGTTTCTAGTAAAAACGTCATAACTTCTTCATAACAGATTCAAATTCAGTAATACAAAATGTATTTGTTAGAGTAAAATATTTAGTATGCAGTGTAACATTTTCATTTCAATTCAACAAATATTCTGTGCGTAGCACACTCTACAAGGATGCTCTCTAGAATAAGACAGAATTCAACAACGTATGCCATTTTTTATATAAATCCTTTTATGAGAGGTTCCAAGTAGTGACACCTAGTGTAATTGCACAAAACACACTGAAGAAAATTGTGTATCAGTTTCATATATTTATTCATTACAGGTACAAAGTTATGATTATTTCAAGTTAGGGTTGTTGACTAATCCAAAACTAGTCATGTGAGACTAAAGAAACGTTTGATGAAAATGCTAGTCACTTGTTGTTTAAAGTTAAGGAAGGTTTGAAGGTATGTGATCATATAAACCAGGTCTATTACAGAGTTACAAATCATATTTGGATGATGAAATTGATGAGGGAATTTGGTTGAGGTACATGTCGGGTACATGGTTGAGACAAGTAGTTGATGAGTTGGCAGATACATGAGGTGTATAGTTGATGATGTTGGTACACATTGATGAGTCATATTTGATGAGTAGTTGATACATGATTGGTACATACTTGGTACATGGTTGGAGGCACTTGTTAGTAGTATTGTTGACACATGGTTTATGAATGATGTAGCATACTTGTATTATTAGAAGAACATATTGATCTTGGTGATGATTATGAGTTGTTGTGTTATACTTGGTTGATGCACATCTTTGAGAGTTGTCTTGGTGATTGATATTGGTGAGTAGATTTGATTTGGTTGATAAAATTGATGAGATAGGTTGTTTTGATAGGTTGTTTGGACAAGTTGTTGTGACAGGTTGTTGTGACAGGTTATTTGTATAGGTTTGGTGCATGGTTGTTGCACTTGTTCATGGTACAGGTTGGTTCATGGTTGATACACTTGTTTATGGTACTAGTTGATTACAGGTTGGTTGGTACAAGTTGTTGCATGGTTGATGCACTTTTTTATGGTACAGGTTGAGGTACAAGTTGATGCATGGTTGATGCATGGTTCAGGTTATTGGTACATGTTGATTGGTACGAGTTTATAGAAGTATATATCACAGTGATAGTGTGAAATTGGTTCCATCATTCTACTTATACGTTAGGGCAGTTGGGTGGGGCAAGGAAATGTGGTTTTATCCACCTTCCCATTGTAGCCGGATAACATAGGGTGTTGTAGCCTCCTTCTGGTTGTAGCCATATAACTGGGGATTTGGAGCTTCCCTTAAGTTGTAGCCTGAGAAACTAGGGGGTTGGAGCCTCCTTCTAGTTGCAGCAGGAAAACAAAGGAAGTTGGTGCTTCCAATGAATGTAATTCTTCAAGACATATAAGAAAAAGCATTATGTGGTTTTCTCCCGTTTTGGGTTTCCACGTAAAACACTGGTATACTGTGTACTGTGTATGTGTATGATTGTTCATTTGTTCATTTCTTATTTACTCTATAGTTATTGGATGATAATGATACATTGATATAACACTTGGATTATATGGTTAAAAAGGATTAAATTGCTCTATTACTGATTCACCCCCCCTCTCGGTAATCCAACAATCGGTATCATAACGAGGTTCCTTCAGGAAACAATTTAACCACTGGAAGGAGATCATGGATTATTTTGAGAATGGAGTAGCAATGTTTAATGGTCATAATGGTTTTAAGTATGAGATGTGGAGAAGAAGGACGAAAGTATTTTTATAGTCACAGGGACATTATATTTGGCTATCAGTTGTTACAGGACATGATAGTTCAAAATGGGCAAAGATTGCAGCCAAGAAGGAATTGAAGAAGAATAACAAAATAGCAATGGATTTCATCTGGGAAGGATTACCTAAACCAGTAAGAGAAAAGGTTGGTAAATGTTCATCAGCCAAAGAACTTTGGGATAAGTTACATGACATATATTCTTCACCCATCACNGGACATGATAGTTCAAAATGGGCAAAGATTGCAGCCAAGAAGGAATTGAAGAAGAATAACAAAATAGCAATGGATTTCATCTGGGAAGGATTACCTAAACCAGTAAGAGAAAATGTTGGTAAATGTTCATCAGCCAAAGAACTTTGGGATAAGTTACATGACATATATTCTTCACCCATCACAGATTCAAAAAATTCCAAAGAAGATGCAGATACAGAACAAGAAGAAAGATGATCATCGTGTCAGATAGATTCAGAAAAGGAAGAGTATGATGAAGAAGAAGTTGATTACAAGGAAAAATTGATTAGTGCAATTAAATATCTAAGGAAATAAAGAGAAGAAAACAAATTATCCAAGAAAGAATTGATGAAGCAAAAGCAAAGTGTTCAAGGTTCTGAAAAATATCAGCAAGTCATCAAGAATTTAATAGCTCAACTAGAAGAGGCCAGAAGAATTGAAAAAACTCTAGAATATCAAAAGAAATGTTCAAGCAGACCATGCCTATGTGGTCACATGTAACATTGAGTGTTACAAATATCATAACTTTGGACACATAGCCAGTGATTGTAGAAGCATGATCAATACTTCCATGAAAGAGAATACTGATATCAAATATAAAAAAGTATGGATAAGAAAATGGGAAGAACGGGTGAACAAATACCAGGTGCCATAGATCGCAAGATTGGAAATAAAATGAGATGAAGAAAATTCTAAAGAGAAAAGGAAATATGGAAGATACAGAAAGGTTTGGAAAAAAACTGAAAGAAAGGAAGGACAGGTAAATATGGAATAGGTTCAAGAGATTGTACTTTCAAGCATTGTAGTGAAAGATGAATTCACAGATAGAAAGAAAGAAGTCAGAGCTCAAAGAGATAATGAATCTACCAATGAAGATGATGATGAATCTACCAATGAAGATGATGATGAATACACATCAAAGAAGGAATTGTTTTGATCCATACGGCTTAGAGACTCCCAAGTAATATGAATATTAAAAAGGGGGAGTCTATGTGATAGTTGTGATAGACCAAAGAACCATCCTTCGAGCAGCTTGCAAAGTTTGAGAAGACAAATTAAGAGCAATCAGTTGGCAGAAATACATTTTGATAGATTAATCAAG
Source organism: Picea mariana (assembly GCA_032191745.1). NCBI lineage: Eukaryota > Viridiplantae > Streptophyta > Pinopsida > Pinales > Pinaceae > Picea > Picea mariana. The sequence continues at coordinate 361,867 of JASDQU010737240.1, read as the reverse complement.
ACTTCATGATAGTATAGTGATAAATGGGTCAGCATTATGGAAAATTCCGCAAGTAGAGTCTTGGACAGTATGGATAGAGATGGATTCGTAAGAACACTTAGAAGGTTTGGATAGATATATGATAGTAGACGATAGAATGGATTCATATATTGGTTCAGAGAGTGGTTCAAAGAAAAATGAACATTATCATAATGGATGATAATTACACAGGAAATGGCTCGAACAATGCTAATGGATTCCAAATTGACATATATTGTTTGGACACATGTAGTGCATACATCAGTTCACATTCAAAAAAGAGTAATGCTCAGAAACAACAATAACAAAACTCCCTACGAACTATGGAATGGAAGCGCAGACAACAACCTCTACATCAAGGTAACTCGAGGTAATATTTTATTAATTAAAATTTATGTTGATAATATTGTTTTGGAAGTACTAATGACAGGTTAAGACAGAAATTTGCAAAGGACATGTAGAATGAATTTGAAATGTCATTACTTCGAGGACTATCCTTCTTTTTGGGTCTTCATATATGTCAAAGAAACCAAGGAATTTTTATTTCTCAAACTATGTATATCAGAGAAATACTAAAGAGGTTCGAAATGGAATATTGCAAACTAGTTACCACTCCTATGCAAACCAATTGCAAGTTGAACAAAGATGATGATTCAAATTCTATATACCAGAGGAAATATAGGTCAATGATTGGTAGATTACTATATGTGACAACATCTAGACCTGATGTAATGCAAGCAGTTGGACAGGTGGCATGATTTCAAGAAGCACCAAAGAAATCACATGTATTAGAAGTTAAGAGGATTTTCAGATAGGAACATAAGAGTTTGGATTATGGTATCCAAAAGGAAAGGATCTATCACTTATTGTCTACACAGATGAAGATTGGGTAGTGTTGTGGGGTTATTCTACCCTACGGACTAACAAGCTAGGGATTAAACTTGCATGCAGATCATGACCCTTCAGAAATAACTTTTAACCTTCTACCCCAACCTAAAACCCTTTTTCACAAGCAAACGGGGGAAGAACCAACTAACCTTTTTATCGACGGTTGGTGTAGATCCTCCGTTGAGCTTTATCTCCTTGCTTCAGCTGCTCCTTCCAAAAAGTGATCCTGCAATCAAGACAAAACTACGCATGAATGCTATTGTTCTACTAGAGGGTTAGAGATTAAACACAAATCAAATAAAACATATGAGACTCGTGCATTTGGGACGGGAAAATAATATTTTTATTAATCTCAAAATGAATCACTTACAATAATTTTAGAGACCGGCCACCGTTCCTCGATCCTGATCCTGGGCTCCTCCTCTTCTTTGTCCTCCAACTGCTTTGCTTGAATTCTCCTAAAGCTTGAGGAAAGGCTAAAGGGTTGGGACAAAACGGATTCGGAAATTGGGCAAAGTTTCTTTGCTATGATTTTTCCTTCTTTGAATAGTACCCCTACCCCTTCTTTTATAGGCTAGAAGGAGCTAGGGTTTTAGACGAACTCTCGGCCATGCATGGCTAGGATTTCCAGTTAACTGACCCAAAGCTTTTCGTCCCGGTGGAAACTTTCCTGATTTTTTTCTTTGTTAGGTAAACGCGGGCTATAGTGGGCTAGCCCACGTTCCAACGCATGCAGTAGAAGGTCAGCAAGCATTCCAACGCGCCCAGTGTTAGGTTAGGGCGCGGGTTGCTTATTTTAAGTGGTTTTTCAGGGTTTTATTCAGCATGGCTTTGGCAAGGAAGAGACATGAGTTGGCCTGATGCCAGGTAAGCCTGTGTGGTGCATTTTAGGGTTATAACAGATGCCCCCTAATGTGCGAGGTCAGAAGAGCATCTGATGGCTGAAATACATTACCAATTATTTACCAATCTGTACTGATACGCTGAATGAGTGAGCCCAGGAAGCAGGAATCAGGAGGTGCCGTCTGCAAAAATATCAAATGTCTCACCGAGGCGGGCATACCCATGCTCGAGATAAATCAGAACCATGGCTACCAATCAAATACATTGTAGATCCATGTCAAATAACTATAAAGAGTAGCCGCGAACAATACACAGCGGAGCTACATCTCGAAATCAGAAAGATATACATAGAAAGTATCCATCTCTCAGAAGCTGATTTGGCCTGATGGTTGTTCTTCAGAGCTCAAACAACAACTTCAAAATCTTCTAAACTCGGGTAGGAGTGTAATGTGAGCGTACGACTGCACTACCCAGAGGTCTTCGATGGCTCGTCGGTCGCGGACTTGATAATCTTGATGATCGGACTGAAGGCTTCAGTGATTTCGAACAAAGACTTGATTGGACGTTCAGGATGGTCGGGTATGCAGACAAGAGACATATTGCAGAGTGGCCGACTCAGGTTAAGTAACACACTTCCCTTGGACAATAGCACGACAAGTGATAAGACTCAGGCAACATATCTGTTAATCATAAGTCTACGAAGCAGGAGGCAACGCAAACTCTCCATATGTTTGGAAGAGTAACCAAACGGTGGAGGACACAACTCAATATAGCGAGCAAAGCTTCCTAAGGTCATACTACATCCCAAAGTCTGATGAATCAAACAGACAGATGTGCTTTATCCAAGGGCGACTCATAATGCTGCCAATAAAGAAAATACTTTTCCCATCCTCTTTTTGGGGTATATTTGATTTTTTTTTGTTCTTTTTGTTGATTTGGAAAAAAGAATAAAGGAATATTACGTTACAAGGGAGGAACGAGTATAGAAAACATACTATCTCAAGGCACAAGGACAAGACTGATGTTCTAGGAAATAATACTTGGAAAAATCCTCCAGTGGCCAAAGGTGTTAAAACGCAGACGCAAACTGTTACTAGGCTGAAAGGTAAAGGATGCAGATGCGGTTGATAGAACACACAATGCTAACGTCCTTCTATGTAAGTTTAACGAGCCCAAATAAGGGAAGCTCGGTGATTTTTCATGTTTAGAGAGTCTGAAAAAGCATAAAAGGAAACTCCATTGGGGTACCTTTTTCGTCAATAGTCTAGTCGGTTCGAAAAAGGGGTAAACTAGCACTGACTAGACGTCATTTCAAAACCATTTTAACGAGTGTGACAAGGACAAGATCACTCGGCTATTTTTTCAATTTTAAGGACTCTGAAAAAAGCTTAACTATGGACTCCGTCAGGAATGTTCTTCTGGACCGTTTTAACGAGTGTGAAAGAATAAGGTCACTCGACAATCTTTTCAATTTTAGGGAATCTGAAAAGAGCTTAACTATGGACTCCGGGGGGGTTTCTTTTTCGTAAATTTAGTCCCTCAGGCTCGAAAAAGGAATAAAATTATACCTGAGGATACTCTTCTAGAGAATGGAAATTCAATAGAGTGCTCCTTTGTTCGTACAGTTTACCGTCCAGACCGAAAGAGGGGTAAACTACCGCCGGACAGACGTGACTTCAAATTTCAGTTTAACGAGCGTGAAGGATCACAAGATCGCTCGGCAATCTTTTCATGTTTAGAGGGTCTGAAAAGGGCTTAAAAGGAGACCCGTTTAAGGAACGTTCTTCTGGACCAATTTAACGAGTGTGAAGAAACAAGNGAAAAAGGAATAAAATTATACCTGAGGATACTCTTCTAGAGAATGGAAATTCAATAGAGTGCTCCTTTGTTCGTACAGTTTACCGTCCAGACCGAAAAAGGGGTAAACTACCGCCGGACAGACGTGACTTCAAATTTCAGTTTAACGAGCGTGAAGGATCACAAGATCGCTCAGCAATCTTTTCATGTTTAGAGGGTCTGAAAAGGGCTTAAAAGGAGACCCGTTTAAGGAACGTTCTTCTGGACCAATTTAACGAGTGTGAAGAAACAAGGTCACTCGGCAATCTTTTCATCTTTAAGGAGTCTAAAAAGGGCTTAAAGAAGACTCCATAATGGTTACTTTTTTCAGTTAATCCGGACGAGATCGAAAAGCAAAAATGTTGTCTCGCAAGATGTTTCTTTTGGGTCTCAAAGCGATCTTGAAAAACAACAAAGGTAACCCATGATCGACACTTTGTGGGTCGATGTCAGGTATCGCTTCGTAAGACCAGGCAAAAACGTCGCGGAATTCTTTGAAAAGATCCGTGTAAATCTGAATCTCTTTGGGGGAGCAATCCGCTCCGACAAAGACATTCTCCATGACGCCAGGGTTTCGGGAGATGTTGATAGGTATAGTGGCAGCGATATTCGCCATATTTCCCTCAACATAAATTTCCTGTGTAGCTAAGAGGTTAATGGGACAAGGCTAATCCCCCGTCATGGTGATAGTGAATTCTCCTGCCTCGATTCGGTGTAACTCTGGGAGGAAATATGATCTATGGTGCAAATCATCCTAAGGTTTGTCCGGACCAGTCATTGCTTCAATTATAGCTTCGTCCGAAGGCAAGACTAAATCTAATGAATCGGTGTCAACAAGAGAATCCTGAGCCCAGATAGGCTCTGGAAGCGGATCCAACTCTTGTGCGGGAGTCGGATCGGGAGTAGATGAAGCTTGCTGGACTAAAGAGTACGCTACTTCAGTAGCCGACAAGGGCATGGACATGCCGGGGTGCCCTGTCTCATCCATAGTGTCTGATGGGGAAGGAAGAATCCATGGATCCTCAAAGTAAGTCGTGCGGAACGACGAAACATGGAAAATCTCAGCCTTATGGTGATTTGATATAAACTTGACATCGCCTTGAGGAGGTAGGTAATCAAAAGTACCCATCAAAGATGGGCACAAACCGACTCCTATGTTAATGACACCAGCTTGAGGATTATCTACCATGGGAACCGTGGATGCCCCCAAGGCTGGGTCAGGCCGAGAGAAGGACAATTAATCTATGGTCACTATCCGGCCTTCATGTGGAAACAAGAGGACTCGGAAAATGGTAGTGACCACCGCTTGCATGGCGTAAGTCCAACTACGACCTAACAAGATATTGTAGTCGATGGGGGCATCGACTACCTCTACTTCGACGCACACGATATTTCCCCCTAACTGCACAGGGAAAGAAGGAATGATGCCATGTGGTCGAAAAGAATGACCATCGAACGCAGTAAGAAGAGTAGGTGATGGAGACAACTCGGGCTGACCAATTGCTTTCCAACATGCTAACGACATAACGCAAGTCGAAGCGCCCTCGTCGACCACCGTGTGGTAGATATTGCGTGTAAAAGTTTTCATGGGGTGAGCCACTACTATCTGAAACGCGACGTGGTAAGGCAGATGAGGTTTCAGGTCAGTCGTATCTAACATGATGGTACCCAGGTTACAAGTCTCAGTAGAGACTAAAGCATTCAACAAGGCTTTCCTATGAGCAGGGCAGCTTTGGAGGACCTCCAAAGCAGACATAGCACAAGGGGTTTGCAATAAATCTTCCACCACATAGTAGTTCTGGGCAGCCCTTGCGTTTGGATTGTGAGAAGCCCTCTTAAACGCACCCTTTGGAATGCATGTCATTGTTTCACCCAATGTCTTCTCGATCTGTAGAGGAAGAGATGGGATCTCGGCTTCTTTTCCCTTCTCAGAGGCACTTGGTTAAGAGGCAGTCGTGTGCTCGAGTCATTATGAAAGCATCACTTCTAACCATATATACGTTTGCTGAAGAGGGGTTATTTGGAGGAGGGTAGTTTTCCTGGCTGCCCCCTTCACCACTTGCAGAGGCTTGAGTTAAATTCTGCCCATGCTGAAAGGGATTAGTCAACACGGATTGCTATTGCTGTGTGACAAACTTCTGGGCCTCCGCAAGTCGAGGGCATAGATGGGTTGGGTGGTCTTCCGCACACAAGTTTCACGGATACCTCGCCTTCCTCTTTTCTGTGGTGCCCTCGCCAGCATTATCAGTTGGTTTTTTATCCCCCTTATTCTTATTGCGTTGTTTTTTCTTCCCTTCGGGCTGCTGGTTGGCCTTTGGGTTAGTCATCTGTACGGAGTGTACTTCCGACGTTTGAGTAGGAGGAGCAGCCAAAGAAGTAGTCTGGCTGGCTGCTAAGTGTTGTATAGATAACTGCTGCAATTGTTTTGTCAATTGCTCAGCGGGCTTAGTTTGTGCCGAACCAACAATACTGTCAGCATGTGGTCCAACTCTCTGTCTAGTTTTATCCAGAATCGATCATGGTGCATCCGGCAGGATGGTGTACAATAGACCAGACTGAGAGTAGATAAGCTCAAACTGTTGAGCCCTCATGATGGCATCTTCCTCGGAGAAGACCCCTGAAGTCGTGACATCTTTGGATAACCGCGGAACTAAAGACTTAAGGAACCACTCAAGCAGGAATGTTGGTGGGACGGGTACTTTGATAAGACTCTTCCAGCGTCGCCACTCTCGAATATGATCCGAGATATGGTCCGCTGTCGTCTGCGAGAAATTGGCTAGCAAATCTGTGCCGGCGTCGTATCTCACAGGTAACTGAAAATGGTTAAGGAAAGCCATAGCCAATTCATCGAAAAAAGAATATCGTGAACGATCAAGCTCTATGTACCATTTCGCGGCACTCCCAATAAGGGTGCGTTGAAACAATCGCAACTGGACAGAGTCATCTTTCAGTGAGTTAGATGAACACCATAAGTGGAAAGTGGTCATGTGATCACCTGGATCTTCGTTAGGCTTGGCCTCGAACTTGGGAATGTCCGAAGGCAACTTCGTTGGCATAGGAGGCCAACGTGGATCGTGACAAATAGGATCATTTAACAACCATGTAAAATCAGGCAAGTGCAATGTTGCCAAGAATGGTAGTTTGGGTTGTTGCTGATGGCCTGGATAAAAGGGTCCTGGGGTTTGAATGGCACCAGGTTGCCAGGAAAAGTTTGGCTGCTGGCCCGGGATCTGGCAGAAACCGTGGCCCTGACCAGCGTAAGGGTTTTAAATTTGAGGAGACATCATTGGCTGATTCCCCATGAAGGACATAGGATGTTGGGCATTCATCGTGTTCGACGGACTTTGGGAAGGATTACCCCATGCCGGTCCTAACGAGAGAGGCATAGAAGTCTATCCGGGGTTCCAATGACTGTGGAAAGAATTACCCTAGATCGGCATTCCATAGGAAGGAACGGATCCTTGTACTGAGTTCCAAGGTCCAGGTAAATGTGCCCCCAACGCAGGAATAGTACCTTGTGCCGGCGTAGACTGTCCAAAAATGGGTGTGCCCCCCGATGGGAAAGAAGCGGATGTGAAAGTGTTACTACCAAACGTCTCGTTCCAAACAAACGGTGACGAACCTACCGACTGAGTTTGCACAGGTGTTCCTTGACTCCCTGCTCCAACTGGACTCATGTGTGCAGGCTACCCGACGGACTGTTGATGCAGACCACCAAGCGAAGGGGACGAAGGAGGAATGTGACCTCCAGCGTAAGGAAAAGCATTGAAAGGGATAGGAATGCCCCCAAGTTGACCTTGCAGGGGAGCGTTAGAGCTCCCTGCCCCCAGACCCAAAGTCTGTAAAGTGGAGTAAGTGAGTACAGGGCTTGTACCCGAACTAGGCATACTGTATGAAAACGGAGGGCCTGTCGCACTAAGTGTGTAAAGAGGTGTGGCTGCCGTGATAGATGGGGTCGGTCCACTGTGCGACGTAGTTGCGGTTGAGACCATGGTGGCCCGGACCGTCGACAAAGGCAAGTTAGGAGAAGATTCTCCTGTGGTAGCAACAGTGATGGGAATGGAAGAATTCCCAGTTGAAGTAACAGAGTTTTGTTCCATCACTGGGTTAGGCACTGACAGGCGTTTGTAAAATTGAATTGGCACAATAATATCCGGCCAAGTATCAGTGTTTGAGGTTTCAACCAATCCAAGATTGGCGGTCGATTCCTCGGGGGGTTGTTCGGGCTCAAAAGCCCTGGTTGCTTCGAAAGACCCTTGATGGTCTAGCTTCCGCCTCAATGGTGGCGGGGGTGGCTCCAGTATAACCGGTGGCAGGCCCAGAAGCCTTCGTGACCGGCGGAGCTCCGAATCCTCCACTGTGTGAGAAGATTCACGACACGCTAAGGTATTCTATATGAAAAAACAGTAACACTCGCTAAAAGAAATCCCCTAGAAGATAAATCAAGCAAGAACTAAGCTAGTTGGAAGAACAATTACAACAACCAACACTAGAGCAATTTACTGGTGCAAGTGAAACTCGAATACAGAAGCACCCTCCAGGTATACTCTGCAAATCGTGGCCTGATGTCTGTCCTAGGTACCGCGGTATACCCCCGCAGTCACCTGTGTATGTCCCTAGAAAAGATTGGCAACTAGTTTGCCAAGACGTGAACAGTCACCAGGCGGGTACAGTCGATAGTCAGGTAGACCACAATGAGCAGGGTATCAAGCCTGAAACCTATCAAGGGTATCGAGAGCAAATCGTCTGGAAGACAACTGAGGACCTCGAACGGATTCGAGACCCACAAAGCTCCGTGGCAAATGCAAACGACGAAATCCCTTAACAAATCCTCAATATGTGTTCTCCACAACGCTCGGTCCAGCTTTGGAGGGGTTATCTCCGCTACCTTTCCTTACGTGACCTCGTGTTTATCCCCTGTGTTAGAGGGGGGTCCTGGATAACTTTCCTTAACTGGACTTCTACACTCCCTATTGACAGACTCCAATGTTTAGTTTGGGTGGCCTTGGAGAATTTACTCTCCAACCTATTCCAAGGCCCTAGTCCTGAGCTAGTGTATGCACCCTACAAACAAAAAGTCTAATTGATTTTAATTAGCGTTTCTTTTAAGGGGATTTTTAAGTCACAAGGTACGAAAGTGAAACTGATGGTGTGTAAAAAGACTCAAAGCAAAAAGAACAAGAAGCGCTTGGAAACAAAAACTTTTACTAAAATGCAAAACCAACAACTTTTAACAAAAATACTTCTTTTCTTTTCAAAATTACTAAGATTTCATGCAGTAAATATGAAGGAATTTCGCTCAGATATGCGAGCTACTTATACTTGAAATGCACTGCAAAAAACTTATGCAACAAGACTTCTTTTCTAGCTACTGATGCAACAACACAATCTTCAAATCAAGAAGAAAATGAAACAAGAATTTTTTTTTATTTTATTGCAAAATAACGCAACAAGGAAAAATGATGACAAGAACAAAACCAAGAGAATGAAAAGAAAACTCTGGCTTAAAGCGCAGATCGCAAAAATAATCAGAGCACAAAATGCAAAGAAAGAAATCAAGACAACACCGATTCTAACACTTGCCAAAAAACCATAAAACAACAAATTTTTCTTTTTGTCTTTTCTTATCAAAACATCAACTAAGTAAAACACCAGCTAAGGATATGAGTCCCTAACTCACTTGCTGTGCACCCTAGACTCCACACCCTGAGAGGAACACTTCTCGCCACAGGAGGGGATGACTGCCCCACCCAGGCTGAAAGGCAACCTGACAGGCCCGCGATTGTCACTGAGACAGAACGCGTTCAACCACGTGCTGAGATATAACAGCACGTGGGTACCCGCACTCAGAACTGAAACAACTCGCGGGTGTGTATAAAATCTAAGAAAAAATCAAACACAGGCAACCCAGACCTAAAAGAGGCCTCTGGTATTGACAACCAGGGTCTCCTAAAGTCTTGGATGCTTCTACTTTAACAGAAAAAGGAAAATTTACAAAAAGAAAACAAATGCAAAGAATAATCAACATGATAAGGCAGACTAAAAGCAAGACAGTAAACCAATCAAGACCCAGACAAGATCCAGAAATCCCCCTGAGAAGGTAAACTTATGACAGGGAAGAGGAGACTGCCTCTTAAGCTTCCTGGGCTCTACACGCTACTGAAACCACCATAGCAAGCGTTCAAACGCGGGCTGTAGAAAGTTAGGGCGTGGGTTACCCGCGGGCAGGGCTTCTGCAGGTCGCGGGTACCTCTATGTGTCCCGAGAATACAAGTCAAGCAACAGTCAAAGAAAAACTGGTATTGATAACCACATTCCCTGCTATCTTTTGACCTAACAGAAAACAAAAACAACAAAGAAACAGAAACTGAACTTCTTTGAACTACCCAAAAGACCTCTAACCAAATCCGGAAACCCTAAGAGTAAATATCCCTAGTGGAGTCGCCAATTCTGTTGTGGGGTTATTCTACCCTACGGACTAACAAGCTAGGGCTTAAACTTGCATGCAGATCATGACCCTTCAGAAATAACTTTTAACCTTCTACCCCAACCTAAAACCCTTTTTCACAAGAAAACGGGGGAAGAACCAACTAACCTTTTTATCGACGGTTGGTGTAGATCCTCCGTTGAGCTTTATCTCCTTGCTTCTGCTGCTCCTTCCAAAAAGCGATCTTGCAATCAAGAAAAAACTATGCATGCATGCTATTGTTCTACTAGAGGGTTAGAGATTAAACACAAATCAAATAAAACATATGAGACTCGTGCATTTGGGACGGGAAAAGCATCTTTTTATTAATCTCAAAATGAATCACTTACAATAATTTTAGAGACCGGCCACCATTCCTCGATCCTGATCCTGGGCTCCTCCTCTTCTTTGTCCTCCAACTGCTTTGCTTGAATTCTCCTAAAGCTTGAGGAAAGGCTAAAGGGTTGGGACAAAACAAATTTGGCAATTGGGCAGAGTTTCTTTGCTATGATTTTTCCTTCTTTGAATAGTACCCCTACCCCTTCTTTTATAGGCTAGAAGGAGCTAGGTTTTTAGACGAACTCTCGGCCATGCATGGCTAGGAGTTCCAGTTAACTGACCCAAATCTTTTCGTCCCAGCGGAAAATTTCCTGATTTTTTTCTTTTTTAGGTAAACGCGGGCTATAGTGGGCTAGCCCGCGTTCCAACGCGTGCAGTAGAAGGTCATCAAGCGTTCCAACGCGCCCAGTGTTAGGTTAGGGCGCGGGTTGCTTATTTTAAGTGGTTTTTCAGGGTTTTATTCAGCATGGCTATGGCAAGGAAGAGACATGAGTTGGCCTGATGCCAGGTAAGCCTATGTGGTGCATTTTAGGGTTATAACAGGTAGGTTGTATTAATGACTGACGAAGCACCAGTGGAGCAACGTTCTACTTGGGTGAGTGTTTAGTATCATGGCTAAGAAATAAACAATCATCAATATCTTTATCTATAGAAGAGGCAGAGTATATTGTAGCAACATCATGTTATACACAGACTCTTTGAATGAAATAAACTCTGATAGATATATAGGTTGATTATGATGAGCCCATTCCAATCTATTATGATAATACAAGCGCCATCACTATCTCAAAAAACTGGTGATGAACTCCAAGACAAAGCACATTCCAATCAAGTATCACTTTCTACATCAATGGGTTTCAGAGAATAACATCAGAGTTGAATATGTGGGAACAAAATAAAAAGTGGCATAAATATTTAAAAAATCGCTTCCATGGGAAGCCCTTGAGTATCTTTGCCAAAGACTAGGAGTAATTTCTACTCCAAAATGAATACTTTTGAATTCTTATCTTATATTTATTAGATGTACATGAGGAAGCAGCATAAATAGGAAAAAGGGGGAGAGATTTATCATATGAAAAAGGTAAATGCTTGGAGAGAGAGCATAGAGGCATGTTTCCAAGGGGAGTGATTTTCACAAGGGAAGAATGAGCGATATGACTTCAGAGTGCTACCCTTTATGAAAGGGAGAGATATTATTAATATGACCGATGCCATGTGGTCGAAAAGAATGACTGTCGAACGCAATAAGAAGAGTAGGTGATGGAGACAACTCGGGATGACCAATTGCTTTCCAACATGCTAACGACATAACGCAAGTCGAAGCGCCCTCGTCGACCACCGTGCAGTAGATATTGCGTGTAAAAGTTTTCGTGGGGTGAGCCACTACTATCTGAAATGCGACATGGTAAGGCAGACGAGGTTTCAGGTCAGTCGTATCTAACATGATGGTACCCGGGTTACAAGTCTCAGTAGAGCCTAAAGCATTCAACAAGGCTTTCCTTTGAGCAGGGCAGCTTTGGAGGACCTCCAAAGCAGACATAGCACAAGGGGTTTGCAATAAATCTTCCACCACATAGTAGTTCTGGGCAGCCCTTGCGTTTGGATTGTGAGAATCCCTCTTAAACGCACCCTTTGGAATGCGTGGCATTGTTTCACCCAACGTCTTCTCGATATGTAGAGGAAGAGATGGGATCTCGGCTTCTTTCCCCTTCTCAGAGGCACTTGGTTAAGAGGTAGTCGTGTGCTCGATTCATTATGAAAGCATCACTTCTAGCCATATATACGTTCACTGAAGAGGGGTTATTTGGAGGAGGGCAGTTTTTCTGGCTTCCCCCTTCGCCACTTGCAGAGGCTTGAGTTAAATTCTGCCCATGCTGAAAGGGATTAGTCAACACGGCTTGCTATTGCTGTGTGACAAACTTCTGGGCCTTCGCAAGTCGAGGGCATAGATGGGTTGGGTGGTCTTCCGCACACAAGTTGCATGGATACCTCGCCTTCCTCTTTTCTGTGGTGCCCTCACCAGCATTATCAGTTGGTTTTTTATCCCCCTTACTCTTCTTGCGTTGTTTTTTCTTCCCTTCGGGCTGTTGGTTGTCCTTTGGGTTAGTCATCTGTATGGAGTGTACTTCCGAAGTTTGAGTAGGAGGAGCAGCCAAAGCAGTAGTTTGGCTGGCCGCTAAGTTTTGTATAGATAACTGCTGCAATTGTTTTGTCAATTGCTCAGCGGGCTTAGTTTGTGCCGAACCAATGATACCGTCAGCATGTGGTCCGGCTCTCAGTCTGGTTTTATCCAGAATCGATCGTGGTGCATCCGGCAGGATGGTGTACAATAGACCAGACTGAGAGTAGATAAGCTCAAACTGTTGAGCCCTCATGATGGCATCTTCCTCGGAGAAGACCCCTGAAGTCGTGACGTCTTTGGATAACTGCGGAGCTAAAGACTTAAGGAACCACTCAAGCAAGAATGCTGGTGGGATGGGTACTTTGATAAGACTCTTCCAGCGTCGCCACTCTCGAATATGATCCGAGATATGGTCCGCTGTCGTCTGCGAGAAATTGGCTAGCAAATCTGTGCCGGCGTCGTATCTCACAGGTAACTGAAAATGGTTAAGGAAAGGCATAGCCAGTTCATCGGAAAAAGAATATCGTGAACGATCAAGCTCTATGTACCATTTCGCGGCACTCCCAATAAGGGTGCATTGAAACAATCGCAACTGGACGGAGTCATCTTTCAGTGAGTTAGATGAACACCATAAGTGGAAAGTGGTCACATGATCACCTGGATCTTCGTTAGGCTTGGCCTCGAACTTGGGAATGTCCGAAGGCAACTTCGTTGGCATAGGAGGCCAACGTGGATCGTGACAAATAGGATCATTTAACAACCATCTAAAATCGGGCAAGTGCAATGTTGCCAAGAATGGTAGTTTGGGTTGTTGCTGATGGCCTGGATAAAAGGGTCCTGGGGTTTGACTGGCACCAGGTTGCCAGGAAAAGTTTGGCTGCTGGCCCGGGATCTGGCAGAAACCGTGGCCCTGACCAGCGTAAGGGTTTTGCATCTGAGGAGACATCATTGGCTGATTCCCCATGAAGGACATAGGATTTTGGGCATTCATCGTGTTCGACAGACTTTGGGAAGGATTACCCCATGCCGGTCCTAACGGGAGAGGCATAGAAGTCTATCCGGGGTTCCAATGACTGTGGAAAGAATTACCCCAGATCAGCATTCCACAGGAAGGAACGGATCCTTGTCCTGAGTTCCAAGGTCCAGGTAAATGTGCCCCCAGCGCAGGAATAGTACCATGTGCCGGCGTAGACTGTCCAAAAATGGGTGTGCCCCCCGATGGGAAAGCAGCGGATGCGAAAGTGTTACTACCAAACGTCCCATTCCAAACAAATGGTGATGAACCTACCGGCTGAGTTTGCGCAGTTGTTCCTTGACTCCCTGCTCCAACTGGACTCGTGTGTGCAGGCTGCCCGACGGACTGTTGATGCAGACCACCAAGCGAAGGGGACGAAGGAGGAATGTGACCTCTAGCGTAAGGAAAAGAATTGAAAGGGACAGGAATGCCCCCAAGTTGACCTTGCAGGGGAGCATTAGAGCTCCCTGCCCCCAGACCCAAAGTCTGTAAAGTGGAGTAAGTGAGTACAGTGCTTGTACCCAAACAAGGCATACCGTATGAAAACGGAGGGCCTGTCGCACTAGGTGTGTAAGGAGGTGTGGCTATTGTGATATATGGGGTTGGTCCACTGTGCGACGTAGTTGCGGCCGAGACAATGGTGGCCCGGACTGTCGACAAAGGCAAGTTAGGAGAAGATTCTCCTGTGGTAGCAACAGTGATGGGAATGGAAGAATTCCCAGTTGAAGTAACAGAGTTTTGTTCCATCACTGGGTTAGGCACTGACAGGCGTTCGTAAAATTGAATTGGCACAATAATATACGGCCAAGTATCAGTGTTTGAGGTTTCAACCAATCCAAGATTGGCAGTCGATTCCTCGGGGGGTTTTTCGGGCTCAAAATCCCCAGTTGCTTCGAAAGACCCTTGATGGTCTAGCTTCCGCCTCAATGGTGGCGGGGGTGGCTCCAGTATAACCGGTGGCAGGCCCAGAAGCCTTCATGATCGGCGGAGCTCCGAATCCTCCACTGTGTGAGAAGATTCATGACACGCTAAGGTATTCTACATGAACAAACTGTAACACTCGCTAAAATAAATCCCCTAGAAGATAAATCAAGAAAGAACTAAACTAGTTGGAAGAACAGTTACAACAACCAACACTAGAGCAACTTACCGGTGCAAGTGCAATTCGAATACGGAAGCACCCTCCAGGTATACTCTGCAAAGCGTGGCCCGATGTCTATCCTAGGTATCGTGGTATACCCCCGCAGTCACCCGTGTATGTCCCTAGAAAAGATTAGCAACTAGTTTGCCAGCACGTGAACAGTCACCAGGCGGGTACAGTCGGCAGTCGGGTAGACCACAATGAGCAGGGTATCAAGCCCGAAACCTGTCAAGGGTATCGAGAGAAAATGGTCTGGAAGACAACTGAGGACCTCGAACGTATTCGAGACCCACGAAGATCCGTGGAAAATTCAAACGACGGAATCCATTAACAAATCCTCAATATGTGTTCTCCACAACGCTCGGTCCAGCTTTGGAGGGGTTATCTCCGCTACCTTTCCTTACGCGACCTCGTGTTTAGCCCCTGTGTTAGAGGGGGGTCCTGGATAACTTTCCTTAACTGGACTTCTACACTCCCTATTGAAAGACTCCAATGTTTAGTTTGGGTGGCCTTGGAGAATTTACTCTCCAACCTATTCCAAGGCCCTAGTCCTGAGCTAGTGTATGCACCCTACAAACAAAAAGTCTAATTGATTTTAATTAGCGTTGCTTTTAAGGGGATTTTCAAGTCACAAGGTACGAAAGTGAAACTGATGGTGAGTAAAAAGACTCAAAGCAAAAAGAACAAGAAGTTCTTTGAAACAAAAACTTTTACTAAAATGCAAAACCAGCAACTTTTAACAAAAAGACTTCTTTTCTTTTCACACCATATTGTTGACACATGCCTCACACCATATTGTTGACACATGGTTTATGGATGATGTAGCATACTTGTATTATTAGAAGCACATATTGATCTTGGTGATGATTATGAGTTGTTGTGTTATAATTGGTTGATGCACATCTTTTAGAGTTATCTTGGTGATTGATATTGGTGAGTAGATCTGATTTGGTTGATAAAATTGATGAGACAGGTTTTTGTGATAGGTTGTTTGGACAAGTTGTTGTGACAGGTTATTTGTATAGGTTTGGTGCATAGTTGATGCACTTGTTCATGGTACAGGTTGGTGCATGGTTGATGCACTTGTTTATGGTACTGGTTGATGACAGGTTGGTTGGTACAGGTTGGTGCATGGTTGATGCACTTGTTTATGGTGCAGGTTGAGGTACAGGTTTATGCATGGTTGATGCATGGTTCAGGTTATTGGTACAGATTGTTTGGTACAGGTTGATTGGTATATATTTACAGTAGTATATCTCATAGTGATAGTGTGACAGTGGTTCCATCATTCTACTTATATGTTAGGGTGGTTGGATGGGGAAACGACAAGTATTTGTATCCACCTTCTGATTGTAATAGAAGAACGTAAGGGTTGTAGCCTCCTTCTGGTTGTAGCCAGATAATTGGGAAGTTGGAGCTTCCCTCAGGTTGTAGCCTAGGAAACTAGGGGGTTGGAGCCTCCTTCCAGTTGCAGCTGGAAAACAAAGGAAGTTGGTGCTTCCAATGAATGTAATTCTCCAATACATTAAGAAAAGCAATTATGTGGTTTTTGGCCCTTGACCAAGTTTCGAGGAACACTTGGTCATAATTGACCATTTTTGGACTTCGACACACTGAAACAAAAGATGGTTACTATGCCCATTCTGGTTTTCCCAGATTGGACTAAAGAGTTTCATGTACATGTTGATGCATCGTCCATTGCATTGGGAGTTGTGTTAGAATAGCCAGGAATTGGAGACATCGATCACCCATTAGCCTTTGCTAGCAAAAATTTATCCACAACAGAAATTAACTACACCACCAAAGAGAGAGAAGGATTGGCCATGGTGTATGTGCTACAAAAATTCCTCCACTACTTATTGGGAGGACACTTTAAAATGTTCACAAATCACTCTGCACTGAAGTACCTAGTCAATAAGCTAGTGTTGGGGGGGCAAATATGCAGATGGCTTCTGTTGTTTCAAGAATATGATTTTGAGATTATAGTTAAGCCAGAAAGAATGAACAAGGGCCCTAACCACTTGTCGAGGTTGGAACATGGAGAAGAACCCACTAGTTTGGAGGATACACTGTTGGATGCACAGTTTCTCACCATCATAAATATCAATGACCACTTCACAAAAATAGTCCAGTTCCTGTCAATAGGAATGGCACCTAGTGAGTATACAATTCCCCAGAAGAAACACCTAGTAGTGTGTGCTGCATACTTTTCACTGATAGTGGGTCAACTATACAAGATGGGACCTGATGAGATACTAAGAAGATGTGTTGTGGAGGCAGAACGCCCACTAATCCTCATAGAATCTCATGAAGGCATCGCAGGAGGAAATTATGCAGGAAAAGCAACTGCACAAAAGGTTCTGCGAGCTGGCCTTTGGTGGCCTACCTTACACAGAGATACTAAGGATTATGTTAGAGCCTGTGATGTGTGCTAGAGAGTTGGGAGACCATCTAGAAGAGATGAAATGTCATTAGCACCGCAGATGACCCTACAAGAATTTGAAAAATGGGCCATTGACTTCGTGGGACCTATCAACCCACCAGGGAAGCGCACAGGAGCAAGGTATATCATTACTGCGAATGAATACTTAACCATATGGGCCGAAGCCAGAGTAGTCAAGGAATGTAGTGCAACTACAACTGCGCGATTTATATTTGATGACATAATAACCAAGTTTGGATGCCCCAAGATCCTTATGAGTGACCAAGGCACACACTTCATCAACCAGATAGTTGAAGCATTGAATGAGGAGTTTACCATCTACCATCAGAAGAGGACACCTTATCATCCTCAGGCAAATGGAATAGTTGAAGCATTCAACAAAATCTTGGAGACAACACTGATGAAGATTTGTAATGTGAACAGGGATGACTGGGATTTAAGAGTATCAACAGTACTTTGGGCTTATAGAACCACTTGTAAGAAATTAACAATGTAGACCCCCTTCAAGTTGGTATATGGTCTTGAAGTTGTTGTCCCAATGGAATACTTGGTACCAATATTATGAATTGCTGCATTTACAGACATGGATGATACTGGCATTTTTCGCGAGAGGCTTGCGCAGATGGTTGAACTGGAGGAAGACCAATTCATTGCAGGATTCCACCAGCAGGTTTAGAAGGAATGAAAGAAGGAATACCATGACAGGCACATCAAGAAGAAGGCATTCAATCAAGGTGATTTAGTATTGATATATGAAAACAAGTTTATAAGACACCCAGGGAAGTTCAGAACGCATTGGCTAGGACCATATGAGATTACCTATGTTATAGAAGGAGGGGTTGCGCAACTGAAAACTTTGAAGGGAGAATGGAAGGAAGGATTGGTAAATGGGAGTTGAATGAAGTTGTACTATGACAACCAACTTCCTCACATCTCTCAATAAAAGAAATAATTTCAAGGGTCTAGGTACCAAGTGCAGTTGAAATTGGGTACCAGACACAAAACAAACAGTCTGCACAAGGAGGAATAAGAGGCACTGTGCAGTCCAATGTTGAATAAAAATAGAGGGATCAGATCTGAAGTTCCTCAAGATGAGTCACAGGTGAGTGTTGGGGGCATTTTGGCCCTTGGTTATGAAGGAAGCGAAGACCAAGGAAGAAAAGGTAAAAAGCAAGCTTCGCGGGAGACACAATGATTGTTACTGGGTCGAAGTAATCAAAAGAGCAGAAAAGAAGGAGTGAATCCCAAGAAATCTAATCGTTGGATGAGGAGATAAGGGATGATATATAAGAAAGGTATATGGATCGAGGACAACTCAGCCAGTGGAAAAATCCATCACTAGCACCGTGCAAGAAGAAAGGAAAGACAGGCTGGCAAAGCCCGGGAAAAGCGGGTCATGTTGACCTAGGGTTTTAGACACCTAAGGTTTTGGTATTTAGGGTTTTGGTACCTAGGTTTCAGCCTAAGGCTGTCAGTGAGGTATTGTAATGTATAAATAAAGGTCAAGAGGACCTGGGTCGAGTTGGTAGAAGTTGGTATTGTTGTTGAGCATTGTTATTGATTGTTGTTCATTGAAAGGATATTCTTTTGTGAGTGAGAGAAGGGCTAAGTGTAAGAGCCTTCTGGAATTGTAATATCTTTAGCTGGGTGTGAATATCAAGTCCTGCAGCTAGATGCATAGGAGGGGGAGAGAAAGAGAGAAGAAGAAGAAGATCTGCTAACAAAGAGCGCAGACAAGAACTGTAAGATTCACCTTAATATATCATAAGCACAGTTATGTGGACGTAGCCCTAGAGAGAGGGTGAACCACATATACCTAGTGTTATGTGTGTATGATTGATGATTTATCTTTGTATTTGATATACTGTTATTACATTATTGTATTAGATCATATTTATAGAATGTGGAGTAGATTTTAGTGATAAGTGAGCTAGGTATATTGTGTTGTATTGTGTGAAGATCCACTTGATATTCCCCTAGTTGTAGACATCTCTGTCCTACAACCCCCCCATAGCTACTTTGGGTGAGACTGCATCTGCTTCACAGGTGTTGCCGAAAGGGCTAGTAGTTAGGGCTTGTTGGTGTGCTCTTGGAGTGAAACTTAGTTTTTCCCCTTTGCAGAGAAGCCCAAGATCAAGGGCATGAGTTTCATTTTAGCTGGCTCTTGATACTTATAGCTACCAGAAGATGCAACCTTCCCCGACATTGACTCCTTTGAACCATTGTTATAACCCTAATTTGCACCAGAAATGCTTACCTGGCATCATACCATCTCATTTGCCTTCTTTTCCAAACCACTACTAAACATATCTTATTAAAAACACCTTTTTAAAAGGCACACGCTAGCTGACCCACTACAGCCCACGTGTACACTCTAGCTGACCCACTACATCCCGCGTGTACACGCTAGCTAGCCCATTACAGCCCACATGTACCTACAAAAGCATGAAAAATGGAAAGTTGATGATGGAACACATAGTTTTGGGTAAGTTAACTAAACCTTTTGACCATGCATGGCTAGTCACTCGACTAAATAACTAGCTCCTTCTAGCCTATAAAAGAAGGGCTAGTGATCCAGATTATTTTCAGCACGAAATGAGAGCAGAGATATAATAAATAAATGCACAGAGATATTGAAGATATTAAATAATATAACATAAATGTATCAAAGATGCAACCATAAATACAGATATACAGTAATACATGATTTATATTCATCAAAGAAATGTACAGAGACTGTAAAAATACAGAGTGAAAGACTCGCTAGAATGGTGGCAGCTTATCTCTGAGAAGAGATGTGACGGCTACTCGCATTCGCAAGAAGATGATTGCAATGAGGCTCTAAAGGAATTTTTACAATAAGAAGGAATTCCAAAAAACCTAGACATCCAAAAACCTAACCCTGGGAGATGAAGCGCCAAAAGTCATGTGGGCCCCGTTTGGGTAAGTGAGTACATCAACTTCCCGGGGCCGTAACTTTTGCATACGATCTCCATTTTAGGCGTGTGATAGCTTGCTGGAAAGGTATCGTTGAGGAGATTCATTTTGGGGGCTCAATAATTCCTTTGGTTATCATTAAGAACCTCGATCGTGAAAAACCTTCATTTGGGCCCTGAAAATGGCCCTGGAAGTTAAAACCTGCTAAAAATAGTAAATTTCCAAAATTGCCAGAAAACTGTTTTGAGCCATTTGAAAAAGGTGGGTGGCCACTGATATCCACCTGGATCAATCCTCCCTCCTTATGAAGAAATGGTCTCCATTGCGTTGAGTTCCCGGGGGAGAGGGAAAGCATTTGCTGGATTTGCATCTGGGTGAGCTGCTTGTATTGTTGGAGACGTCACGCTGCTTCGTTTGTGGAAGTTTATCATTAACCTGATGAAGTTGAGGTTGTTCAACAAGTCAAGATACATGAGAGGAAGGTGTGCAGAAGGAATCTTTTCACTTTGTTGCAACCTTGTCGACCTGCTTCTGTTGGATAGAAGGTGCAGGGGTGAGACTGTAGTGGTTGCAGTGTCCTTCTGTTCCCCTTTTGAACAGATTGTGAAGAAGCTAAATTTTGTAGTATGAGATACTACCTTGTGACACTTTTTAGGTGAAACAGTAGTCGGAACTACCTCTGGTATTCTGTAGAGATGACCCCACAAAGTAACAATGACACTACGGGGTTGAGACTCATAAACAACATGGCGTCTCCACATATATGGTTGACCCAAGAGAACATCATAGACATCCAGTGGGGAAACATCACATAATACCTCATCCTTGAAGGGTTGGATGTCGTATGACAATTGACACTATTGTTTGACACAGAGATCTCGTCCTTGCCGAAGCCACCCGATGTTGTATGGTTGTGGGTGTGGTGTTGTCGACAATCCCAACTGTTTGATGACCTCTGCTGAGATGAGGTTTTTCTAGCTTTCGCTATCAACAATAAAATGCAGAGGGGTCCCCTTCACCCACATATATGAATGAAAAAGGCGCTCCCTTTCTTCAGGATCTATTGGTTCTTCTGGTTGAATTGCTGTGGTCGCAAAAATAGCAGTGAGTTCTGCGTCAATGATCTGTCCTTTACCAGTGTTTTCAGAATCAGATTCTGAATCAGGGTTCGGCTCCTTGTCTTTGATCTTGGCCACCAATGACTGTTTTGAGTGACATTCATCGGTGTTGTGCCAAGGGATTTTGTGGAAATCACACCATTTTCCAGTGTCCTTCTTTGTCTTCCCATGACCCTTCTTTTCATGTGTCTTGGACTGGTTTTTAGGAAACTGTTTTTTAGGGTTGTCTTTTTCATACTTTGGTTGTTGTGGATTTGCAAACCCGAACTAACGTTTGTTCTGGTGCTTAAATTTCTACTCAATTTTAACAGCATATCAATAAGCAACATCGAGTGATGAGATGTCCAAAAAATCCATTTCAGACTGGATGTATCTGTGTAGAGCCCCACGGTATTTCAGAACCAAATGTCGCTCAAAGTCTTTGATACCCAACTTGGTGCGCAAGGTATGGAAGGTATTGGTGAACTCCATAATTGCTTGGCCCCTCTCTTGCCGCAGTGTGGTACATATCATGTACTGGTCCTCATAGTTTCCAACAGGGTAATACTGTTCCTTTACCACATCCACAAAAAAAATCCCAAGTGGGATCGGCCCCATATATTCCAGAATCCTCTGTGGAACTTTTCTCCCAGTAAGTTTCCCACCAATGTTTGACATGGGGGAGGGATTTAAGGAGCACAAAGGTGATATTTTCTTTGTCGGAAAAATTGTGAACAGAGAAATAACCTTCTAGCAGAGTTAACCATTTTTCTAGGGCTTTTGCATCTATCTGTCCTTCAAATACAGGAATATCAAATTTAACTTGTATCTTGAAAGGTGAGGTGTCTCCAAAGTGGCCGCTTGATGAAGATGCGCCTGATGCTATCAGTAGGCATTGAAGGATGTGGGCAAAATTCTCCATCATTTTCTCCCTCTATCACATGAGAGCTTGCTCAAGCAACAGATTGATAGGATCATCTGCTCCGTCATTTTTCTTTTCTTCCACCATTGAGGGTTTCTTGGGTGTGTGAGATATCCAGGATGTAGATAGAAGATCTGTAAGAACTGCATACATTACACCAAAGCAAGGAGGTAATGGCGAAGACTTAGAGGAAGTAAAACAAAGGCCGGGAGACGAAGTAGAAATCATACAGAAAAGGAAGGGTTCACCTCCAGAACCTTCATCCTGAAAGAAATCAAAAGCACTCATGACTAAGCTGAAGACCATGCTCACTCCAGATGACTTCATCTTTCTCATCGCAGCTATGAATGAAGCCATAGAAGAGATAACACAAAAATAGGAAGCTAAGCAAGAGACAATGTACAACAGAATCGAGATCGAACTCCAAGGAGTACAACAAGCTCTCCAGTCTAGCCACGCAATCTCCTCTGCGCCCCTACCAGAAGGAACAACAAAAGAAGGAAATGAACAGTTCAACTCTGCAAGATTGCTAACATGGTCGAAGTATGCCTTCGGAAGGCATAGGAAGAAACAGTGTAGGCCACCCAGGCCTTAAAGAAAGCACAGGAGGAAGTCCTCGATAAACGCCAAGCTGCACAGCAAGAGAAGGACACTCTCCAAGTGAAATTTGAAGAAGACAGAGAAAAAATTCAAAAAGAGAAAGAGTGGTTGCTCACGAAGTAGATTTGGATTGAAGAAGTAGTCAACATAGAATTTTTCTCTGTGACCGGCTTAGAACAGAAGGTAGAGGACCCCATCGAACACCAAGTGATGATGCTTGCTGAAGTTATTTAGCAACTTCAACAAAGAGTCGTGTAATTAGAACTTCAGACCATACCACAGACCCCACAAGAAGTGCGTGAACAACAAGAAATAACTGCCCAGAGAACCGTAGAAATGATTAAAGCACTCTTTGAGGAATGCAAACAGTTAAGTAGAAGAAGTGCGTAGATCTACGAGAACCTAACCGAGAACCCAGAATTGCATCAATTGGAGTCACAACTCCAAGAGGTGAAGTACGATGCTGAAAAGCTACAGGTGCAGCTAAAGGCCTTGTCACCCATAGAGAGAATGAAGAGGTTTCCAGAGAAATGTACAACCCAATAGTAGATTCACATGCTTCAAAGTAAAGTAATGGAAGTCTCTCAATGACTGCAACCAGTGCAAGAAAAGGATGCCAACTGTTCACTGAAGTTGAAAGCCAAGGAGTAGAACTTGAACAACTTGTGAACACAGCAGAACAACGCCTAGAAGGGTCAGTGAGTGAGGCACTCATCCAGGATTTCGTTGAGCAAGAGGCAGTAGAAATGCAACAGGTTGAAGCAGATCGACCCAAGATTGAGGAATTTGAAGCAAAATTGGTCAGACCTGAATGACTCGGGACAAGTCGGAGGTGAGTGTTGGGGGCCTGTTGGCCCTTGACCAAGTTTCGAGGAACACTTGGTCATAATTGACCATTTTTAGACTTCGACACCCTGTTGAATATGGAACGCCAGGTGAAGCAGAGATCGCGGGATCTCAGCCCACTTTTGGGCCTCTTTTAGGGTTTTGGGTTATTGTAATGGGAAAGGGATGTCGGCCCATGGGTTTAGCCACATTTAGGCCCACTTTTTTAATGTATAAATAGATACTTAGGCAATGTAAGAAGGATCAATGGCTTAGTGCTAGTAGTTATATCTGTGTGATTGGATGTGTAAATTCTTTGTGCATGATTGTAAGAGGCTTGCAGAGATAAGTGCAATTTTTTGTAAGAGGTTGTAGAAGGCTCTGTGATAAAGAGAAAGGAAGAAGGATCTAGCGAGCTGTGCATATCTTCTTTCCTTTTTGAAGAAGGGTTTGAGGCTTTGTGTTGTAACTGATTGAAGACACTAATAAAGAATAAGAGTTGGTGGACATATCCCCAGGGTGGGGGTGAACCATGTAAATCTGTGTGTGATGCTTTGTGCTTCGGCTTGATGTGTTTGTTTCTTCTTCTGCTAAGTTCCTTGATATATTTATATAGATCTATTAATGCTTTGTTCTTCCCAGTTGTATGTCAATAGTGGGATCTGACATGTATAAGAATTCTTAGTGTTGAACTACTAGATATGATATGATTTGCTATAGTTAAGTGCTGAAACAGTGTACATTTGAGTGTTCACCATGGAGCTTTGTGCCATCTACGAAGTACAATAAGGGTTAAATAATGATGAATGATCTAGGCTAAGTGCCCTGTAAGGATAAGATCATAGATCTGTGTCCCAGCTAAGGTTGCAGGCACCTGAGTCTTGCAACCACCCCTGTCTCTACCTCGACTGAGACTTCATTTGCTTCGCAGGTGTTGCCGAAAGGGTCAGTAGTTAGGGCTTTGTTGGTATGCTCTTGAGCGTTGAACCCTAAGTTTTCCCCTATGCCAACAGTCGTTTTCTCTCGCTTTGGGTTTCCAGGTAAAAAACTGGTGTACTGTGTATGTGTATGATTGTTCATTCGTTCATTTCTTATTTACTCTGTAGTTATTGGATGATAATGATACATTGATATAACACTTGGATTATATGGTGAAAAAGGATTAAATTTCTCTATTACTGATTCACCCCCCCTCTCATTAATCCAACAGATGTTACAATGGTAGTCACAGGTTGATGGGTAAAGGAAAGGGGATTGTAACTTGTATCCTCCTTCCAGTTGGTGCTAGAGAACTTAAGGAGTTGGAGCTTACTTCAGGTTGGTGCATATAAATTAGGGGGTCGTAGCTTCCTTATGGTTGGTTTCGGAGAGCTCAAGGAGTTGGTACTTCCTTCATGTTGGTTCCTATAATTCATGGGGTTGGTCCCTCCTTCCGGTTGGCGCCAGAGAACTCATGGAGTTGGTGTTTCCTTCAGATTGGTTCTTGTAAATCAGGGGGTTGGTGCCTCCTTCTAGTTGGTGCTGGAGAATTTGGAAGTTGGTTATTCCTATGAATGTATTTTCGATATATATAATAAATCATTCTGTGGTTTTCTCCCATCTGGGTTTCCACATAAATTCTAATGTACTGTGTATCTAATGTAATATTGTTGAATGGTACTTCTTTTGGTTATATGCTCATGATATATTGAATGAAATCATAAATGATATATTGTTTATAAATTTGAATATTATATATTGTGATTAAAAGTGGTAAAAAGTGCTCATATTGATTCACCCCACCCCCACCCTCTTAGTATTCCAACAATTGATATCAGAGTCGGTCCTTCAAGAAATATTATAAGAAATAGAAGGTAGATCATGAAGAGAAACATTTTGTATAGGAATAGAATACCACAGTTCAATGTTTAAAATGGTCTAAAGTATGAGTTTTGGAGAAAAAGAATGAAAACATTTTTACAGGAACAAGGATATGATGTTTGGTAATAAGTTCTTATAGGATACATTGGTTCAAAGAAACTGAAGACTGCAACCAAGAAGGAATTAAAGAGAAACAACAAAATAGCAATGGATAGCATCTTGGAAGGATTATCAGATCTGATAAAATTCAATGTGGGAGAATTTTAATCAGCCAAAGAATTTTGGGATAAGATATATAATTTCTACTCAATGGAATATCCTCTAGAGCATGTTTATCATGATAAATAAGATGAAGAAGATGTTTATTTAGTATGGCAAGAAATCATCTCATCGGGTCAGAAAGATTCAGAAGAAGAATATTATGAGAGATACCTAACCAGTGCTTTAGACAAGCTGGTCAAAGAAAGAGGGAAAAACAAGTCACTCGAGGAAGAATTGATCAAGATAAAAAGGGAGTCTCAAAATCCCATCTCTAAAGAAGTATAATAGATGATTACAAACCTAAAAGTCCAAGTAGAATAATCTAAAAGGATTGATGAAGAATGCAAAAGTCAGTGGGAAGAAAATAATGTTTTGGAAGTAGAAATAGTAGCACAAAGAAAGGAAGCAAAGAAGAGAGAAAATATTCTGACTATCCATATCAAAGAAATATTTGAGGACTTAAATAAACTTGAAGCATAATTTAGTTAAAAGGAAATAAAAATTGAAGAAGAAATTGTCTCCTTGAAGACCCAACTTGAAGAAGCAAAGAGAAAGGAAGAAGTCATGAAGATACAGATGATGAAGAAAGAAGAATAATGTGATAAGATTGAAGAAGTTGTTACATTAATATTTAAATTTTTCAACCTCAACAAGAACATTGAAGAGTGTAATGATCTGAATGCTTAAAATATCACAATAGAACAGAAGTACACACCATGTACAGAATGAAAGTGTGGAGAACAAATACAAGATAGATAAGTTACACAATAACTCCTTAAAGAATAGTGGAACCCCCTCTAAATAACCATGTATATTTATACATCACAATTCGCCTCCCCAATAATGAATACATAATCTCTTATATATAGCTATTCACACTTGCACATGAGGTCCCTTTACTACTAGGCCGACCCTATTACATATATATTTACACACTACATGTACATTTAGGCCAATATATGCCGCCTTGGGGTCATATCATATAAATTTATCCATATATATGCCCCCCTTGTCTCATAACATAGTAACCTCCTTCAAAAAACTTTTTCCTCAAATATTTGCAATTAAAGGCTTCACATGTGATGAAACCAAGTAATATGATTTTATTATGTTCCTACTTTCAACATTCCATTGTTGATGGTTTGTCCATCCAAAATCAATTATTTTCAATCGTAATACTTGGTGAATATTTTTTACATAATTTTCTTTCCGTTGATTCCATGTATTGTTATTGAAGCTTCACCAATTTGTAGTGGTTGTTGGTCTATGATAATATCTTGTCAAAGAGTAGTTTGGTGATGCCTTGTTCCATGAATTTTGACAAGTATTCCATATTATTCCTTGATAACACGGATATTGACCTTCTTTTCTTCCTTGAAATGTTTATTCATAATGAGGGTGTCTATATGGTTCCACTTTTGATGGTTTTTATTTATTCTGCATGTGAATTTCTTGTATATTATTTTCATAGACAATGGAATCCTCTATCTTCCTTKATTTCTCTTTGATTATTCTATCCTTGGATATAATACCATCATATTTATCATGTACATCCACTAGAGGGAGTTCAACTTGTTCATGTATCTTATGTTGACCTTCTTGAATCTTGTCTTGTTTCTCCTTTTGAAATTGAAATGTCACCCCATTTATCAAACTATGACATCCTTCTTCAATTCTAGATTTCATTTCTGATTTTACCTCATCATTATTTAAGGATTCTTCAAACTTCTTGCAAATTTTCTCTTCAAGTATTTTGGTAGATTCTTCATCTAAGATCCTTCTTTCTTATTGATTTTAAAAATTCTTATTTTCTTCTTTCAATATCTTAACCTCATTCAATAGATTTTTATTATGGTTTTGTAATCTAGATATCTCTTCATATTTCTTTTCCAATTCTTCCCTTGAATCATCCTTTTCCCACTTTGCTTGGCTTCTCTCTTATTTCTTTAAGTTATTAACCTCCTTAATGAGTGA
>JASDQU010737240.1:300699-323901 GCA_032191745.1 Picea mariana | reverse complement strand
TGTCCTAACTAGGGTCCAACTAGACGTATCCCCTTCGAGAGGTACGCAATGATCAACATGTATTAAAAATCCCATGGGATGTTGTCGTGGTTAACTGCGCCAGCCAAAGGTGGGATGTAGTCCGGCAAGACTGACGAGATCTACTTCGCGTTAGCTATCTCGTCACGGTGTTTTCTTGGCTTCTCAGTCACAGTTCAGCTAGACCGACATGCAATCGAGGGGGATACTTCCAATCCTCCAGTCAACAATGCCTGTATTCCTATAGACATAACTCTCTCATCCATGAGGTTTACAAGTATCTCCTCCATAGACTTCTCTACTGCACTACGTTCGCCCGACATGCACACTCATAATCAAATAACTCAAGTATGCGAACAGAAAAATGAGGTAATCAAACGGATGGCGAGGTCTAGA
The DNA here is from genome assembly GCA_032191745.1 of Picea mariana. Classification (NCBI taxonomy): domain Eukaryota; kingdom Viridiplantae; phylum Streptophyta; class Pinopsida; order Pinales; family Pinaceae; genus Picea; species Picea mariana. The sequence goes on along the minus strand of JASDQU010737240.1, from coordinate 323,487 downwards.
AATTACAGCGTGATACAATGGATTCTTTGTTAGCTCGGATATCACAGTTTGCAAAAAGTGGTCCCGACGGGTTAAATAGAAACGTCGTAACAGATTCCTCCAACATGAAGGAATGTGTCCATCAATGCGCATTCATCCATTATGGTGAGGTCTCAACGGTCCAATGGTGGTCTTTCCGGTAATAACTATGTTTCTAGTCATTCCAGAGCATCATTCTAATGGATGGGGGGGCTCCAAAAGTCATATAGCTTCGTTGTGGCGAAGTACCATTTTGCATGGTTCTGCTATGCCGGCGAGGTTCAACTTCTGTAGATATGCCTCCTGCGAAGTATTTTCTGGAACTTGTTGTAGTTTTTCTAATTTGGCTTTCTTCTTACTGAGCTTCCTTGCCTTCTTTATTGTGATCTGAGTCTCTGGATTCCTCTTCCCATTCTTATTCTTATCTATTCTTAGCATAGTGACTTCACGTTGCTGATGTTATTTCACATGGTTAAGAGATAATACCTCTTTTCTTAATAGGTCCGGGGTGGATATACTTTCTTCTTGCATGAAGAGGTCCTTCAACCCTTCTTATGCTCTTTCAAAGTTGACAGCTGTTTTTCTTTCATTCTGCTGCTTTGACTCAACTTCTCGTTCTGCTATTAGTCAATCTATTCTTCGAGCTATGAAATCTCTTGGTTCTTTCTTTTTATTTTCTGTGGCTTCCTCCTTTGCTTGTCTTCTGATCTGATCTTTTTTTATCCAAGTCTTTCCTAATAAAAGTGGAAAAGGGGCATTGTTCTCAACAAATCTAATAACTTCAAAGTCTTATGCTATCGATGTTTCATGAGAAATCATAGGTATATTAGTAACTCTTCCACATAGGGTTATCATATTTCCTTTAAGCAAGCCTATTCTTCCCAAATAAGGTATCATAGCAAGCTTTCCCAAAATTTCCCAAGTGCTTTCTGGCATAATATTCACATGTGTTTCTTCGTCTAATACACAGTCTATGTTGAAGTCTTTTATTCTTGTAACTATACATTGTTTGTCTTTCAGGATCTCTGGTAAACTGATGTCTCTGTGATCATTCATTTATGCTTTTAATTGTATTAACATAGTCTCTCACTCTTTTTCTGTATGATTCTCAATATCTTGACCTTATTTATAGTTTTCTTGTCTCTTGTCCTTCTTTTCAACTTTAGCAATCATTCTTGGGCAATCCTCAACCTCATGACCAATAGATTTACAACAACTACAAATAGGACCTATACCAGGGCATTCCTTAGCAAGATGTCTCGGTCTTCTGCAATCATAACACAATGTCAATCCTCCCTTTCTTTTAAATGATCCCCAGTCTTTCATGTACTGCACACTAGGATCACATTGTTGGACCTGCAATCTACAAAAACTCTTTCTAGGTTCCTGCATCCACTTATTAGTCCAAAAAAAAATTCTATGCATAGGAATAACATTATTTTCTCTATTTCTATCAAATTTGTTCATATTAGTTCTTTCTTCTAACTGTGCCCTAACATTCAGGTTAGAACAAAATCTATCAAACATACCTAGATTCATATTTTTGAAGCAAAAATTTCTACTTATCTTACCTTTACCAGAGCACAACGCTTTAAGATCTTACCTCCTTCTTTCAAATCCAGTTTCTTTCTTAGAATAGAGCTTCACAAGTTAAGTAGAATATCGCGCACTACAACAACAATTCTACGCACAAAGATTTCTCTTTTCTTTAGTTCCTAGCAATCATAGTTTTAGATCCCAGCAACAGAACCATTTGTTGGCACAGGGGCATACCCAGGGTTCAACGCTTCAACAACGCACCAAAAAAACCCTAACTATCATCCCTTTCGGCAACACCTGTGAAGTAGATGAAGTCTTACCTGAGGTAGAGGCAGGGGCGGTTGTAGGACTCAAGTGTCTACAACCAAGCTAGGACACAGACCTGTGATTACAATACTTAACAAAGAACTTAGCCAACAATACAGATTAGGTTATGATCCTCATTTACATCGCAGATTTAACCCTTATTACATAATAGCGTAGTAATAACCAATATATAACACTTCCAATCACTTATCACATAGCATTAGCTCAGATCTAGCATGCATTCACATCATTAAGCACTAAGCTACAACATCATATGCATTTATTATACATAACATCAACAACACTAAGCAATTAATCACATAAGCAACATCGCACAAAGCATATCAAGACACAGGATATACGTGGTTCACCCTAGTGTGGGGCTACATCCACCAACTTCTTATTCTTCTTCTTTATTATTATGCAATCTCTTACATGTGTATTCTCCTATGCACAAAGCCACAGAGCCTAACTTTGTAGTGGACAAGTGATCTACGCACAATGCACTAGATCCACCTTCCTCAAAATAAGGTCAAGGCACATAGCCAATTCCTTAATAGCACAGAGCACTTAAAACTTATTTCACTAAGCCAGAATCAACCTATCATGCACATAGCCACTAGTAGTCATGCACTAATCCAAACGTTATTACTACTTCTTACATCGCTTAGCTACTTATTTATGCAATTACAAGAAGGCCTAAACATGGGTAAACCCATGGGTTGACATCCCATAACCCGTTACATAACCCTAAAAACCCTTTGTTGGGTCCACAAGCCCACAAAACAAGCGAGATCCCGCGATCTCTGCTCTACCTGGGCGCTCCACCTTCGACCAGCCTATCGAAGTCCCAAAATTGGTCAAACACGACCAATGTTTCCACAAAACTTGGTCAAGGGACAACATATATTAACCCTATGTTTGATATTGTATTTTTCCAGCAAGTCTCTAATGAGTCTTGAAGTGAATTTATTTCCTCCATCAACAACTATTTCCCTGGGTAGATGAATCTAGTGAAGATTTCTTCATGAAGAAATCCTACTACCACTTGTTTTGTAGCAACCAAGAGTGCCTTGGATTCCATCCATTTTGTGACATAATCTGTGCATACTAGGATGTAGTATTTATGATGGGAAGAAGGATTGATCAACCCTACAAAGTCTAGGGCCCATTTTTCAAAGGGTTATAATACCAATTGTGGTTGTAATGGCATCTTGTCTTATTGCATTGGTCTTCCCATGTGTTGTTAGTTGTCACACCTTTTTACATACTCCTTGGAATCTTTGAAGATAGTGGGCCAATATTACCCTTGTTGAAGTACCTTGTACCCAATCCTCTTTTCTGCAAAGTGTCCTCTGCATGGACTATCATGGAAGGCTTTCAATATCTCATGGATTTCATCTTCTTGAATGCATTTTTTGATAATCCGATCCAATCTTATGAGGATCATTCAATATAAATTCTATGGTTTGGAAAACCACCTTTGTTGTTTCCTTGGTTTGGTTTGTTTCTCCTGGCTCAATAGAGGGTTACCCTACAACAAGAGATCTTGTTTCCTAGGAAAGGAAGCCCAATGTCTCAATTGTCCTTCCTTTATTGATTTCATCCTTGAGCATCTTGAGGTTAATTATTAGTTTCCAATTCTTCATCCTCAACGTTATTATTTTTTTTACAAGGGATGCATATACAGGCAAGGAATGTGGAATACTTACTCTTTCATGCTCTCGAGGTGTATCAATAACCTTTTCTTTAGAATCAACAACCTTCATCTCTAGTTCCTCTTCTTCATATACTTCAAAGATGGTGGAAATCCCCTCACCAAAAGTGCTTCTTGTTGGTTCTTGTGGATCAACAAGAGCTTGTAGTTCTGGTTCCTTCTCTTCTACATATACTTCAAATATGGTGGTAATCCCTTCCATGAAAGTGCTTCATGTTAGTTCTTATGGGTTAAAATGATCCTTTGTGTACATTCCTTCATTGGCTTCCAAGTTAAACCCCTTTATTGGTTCGTGTGGTTATGTAGGGGGCTCTATACTCATGCCTTCACTGGCTTTTGGGTCGCTTCAATATGTCGTTTGTTGTTTTTGTTGATTTGCAGTCGTGGCCTTGGTTCTTCTTTTCTTTTGAATACATGATCACCTCTTATTGTACCCTCTTACTATCTTTGTGAATGGTTTTCTACATGTGATCTCAATGTCACTATCTTAGCTCTATTTTGTTGGGGTTTCAGTATTATAGTCTATGGCCGTAGCTTCCCTTGTGACTCTCTTTTGTTGAGGAGTGTTAGCATATAGGATTTATGGAGCTCCAATATTTTTTCTTGGAGATGGAATTTCCGCCTCTACTTCCCTTGGTGTCCGAAGTGCAACTACTACATATTTTACAATTACAGTTGGTTTCATAACAACGTCATTCCATGTTCGGCCCTTTTTATGCGGGGGCATGCTCCACCAACAACGTTATGAGCCTGTGGTGAGAAATATCATCCCTAGGTTTATTTAATTTTTTTGTGAATGTCAGCATGGTCTACAAAGTTATGAAAAGGAAATATGGCATGTTGATAGAGCCACTATGTCTAAGGTTGTCCAGGAGCCGAACATGGTGGAGGTAAATGGTTGCATAGAGGCCTTCACATGTAAAATAACACTACATGAATGTGGCTACATCCTTCCAAGGGTTTGGTAGAGACCTCCTTTCAAATGGTGTGCCTTTATTTAGCAAGGATTCTCCAAGATCAAGAAATTGTCACAGAATTTCGAGCTTGGAGGTTCTTATGGAATACCACTTTTCACCTGTCTGTGGAAATCTGATAACCTCCGCAAATTTTTATTCTATTTCTTCAACTAGGGTAACTGTGACCATAGACTTTTCAACCCTAAAATTTAGAGTGAATTCCAAAGCAACTTCATTTTCATAACCGTACAAACGTTGGATATACTCCATCCATCCAACCTGGTTAAGAATGTGTTCAATGTGATCATATGATTTGAGTAGCAGTGGGTCCATGGGTTCTCTACGGATCAAGGAGACTCACATGGTTTCTCTTATTCTCTCAACTTCAATTTCTTTTGATTGCAAAGGGAAATGACTACTATATGGGTGGGAGATTTCCAATTACGGTGATAACAATGATTATGAAAATTATGGGGATTATGGCATAGGGTGGTGATTATGGTGCCAGTGTTAATAATAGAAACTTAAATATTATTCATTACACATTCTATCAAAAAATGCATATATCCTTTCCTACCTTAAGTGTCTTTCCCTCATATGAGTGTTGTGCTAGCAGTTTGGTCCCATGATCGATCAACCCTCTTTATCTTTGGTGGAGTTGCAACAATGGATGCAGAGTCATGTCAATGGGTTTGGTTGGAATCTCATCATTTTCTTCAGGGGTCAGTTTTCTCATTATGTCCATAAGAGGTGCAATAACGACATTACGGTTGAGAATTGGTGCAGACGAGAGTAGAAGCAACGATGTTGCGCATGATGGTTGTGGAAAGGTGTGGAGTTGCGACGATACGAGGAAATGCATAAATGGGTAGATTTGAAACATCGTCATTTTCGATGTATTAGAAGTAGAGTTATTGTCACATTATGCATAGTTGCGGTAGTAGGATTTGTATAAATATAGAATTGCAACAATAGGAGTTGCGGTGACAAGAGTTGTAGCAACCAAAGTTGCAGCAATAGGAGTTACAACAATAGGAATTGCAGCAACAAGAGTTGCAACAACAACCTTCTTCCCTGCATATCTTGAAAAAAAATTTATTAGAGAAACAATTTTATTAAAATTTGATCAAAAGGATCCTAACATAACCATCATGAAACCGTGAAGTTCCCTTCTTGATTTCTCTTGAATTTGATTTTTTTTTAAACATGTCTTGCACCAGCATAAGTTGATTTTCAAAAAGCATGCTCCCATGCATGCCCTTAATGGTTTTCATACATGTTTTTTTTTAAAGTAATGAATCAATTAGTAGAGATTCCCCCCTTGTTTTACAATCTCCAAATCATTGTCAGACCATCCACTAGTCATTCTATTCAGAAAGGCTTCCTTGGATAGGGGTTTGTGATACAATCTAGGCATGTGTCCATTTTCCATCAGAGGATTTATCTCATTGTCAATGGTGTGAAGTTTCATTTCTCCATTGTCATATACAATATCAATATCATAAGGTATGATCCATCGAGCGTGGAACTTTCCTCTAAAATCCTTGAATATGGAGTCGAATAATAAGGCCCAGACTCAAACTCTAAATTTGTTCTTCTTAATGAACTTGGCATGCCATCGATCTCTTTGATGTTGTATTATCGTTGTGCAGTGGAGGGAAATTCGAAAAAGCTCATCTAGTTCATTGATCTAGAGGAGCCTTTGCTTCTGAGATTTAGTTAAGTCCATTCCAAGTTGTACATATTTTCTAAGTGTTTGGATTTTTGTTTAAATTAGCAACAATACTCTCTTTCCATACAAGATTTTGTATGGAGTACAACTAGCAGTAGTCCTCCATGTCATATAGTAGGCCCATAGAACTTTGAGTAGTTTGTTAGCCTAGTCCTTGAGGTATAGTCTAACAATCTTGGTGATGATGGACTCAAGGATTTTGTTTGTCCCTTCTACCTGTCCATTGTCCTACAAATGATATGGTGTATTAACCCTGTGTTTGATATTGTCTTTTTCCAGCAAGTATCTAATGAGTCTTGAAGTGAATTTATTTCCTCCATCAGCAACTATTTCCCTGGGTATGTCGAATCTGGTGAAGATTTCTTCATGAAGAAATACTACTACCACTTGTTCTGTCACAACCAAGAGTTCCTTGGATTCCATCCATTTTGTGACATAATCTATGCATACTAGGATGTAGGATTTATGATGGGAAGAAGGATTGATTGGCCCTACAAATTCTAGGGCCCATTTGTCAAAGGGTTCTAATACCAACTGTGGCTGTAATGGAATGTTTTCTTATTGCATTGGTCTTCCCATGAGTTGGTAGTTGTCACACATTTTTAGATACTCCTTGGCATATTTGAAGATAGTGGGCCAATAGTACCCTTGGTGAAGTACCTTGTACCCAGTCCTCTTGTCTGCAACGTTTCCTCCACATGGACTATCATGGCAGGCTTTCAATATCTCATGGATTTCATCTTCTTGCACGCATCTTCTGATAATGAGATCCAATATTGTGAGGAAGAGGTAATCGTCAATCCATGAGAATATCCAACTTTGTCTGATGATATTTTGTCTCTCTTTTGGATATAAATGGTGTGGGAGTTTACCTGCAGCAAATTAATTAGTGATATCTACGAATCAAGGAGTGTTAGTAGAAACTACAAATAGATGCTCATTAGGAAAATAATATTCTATAGGTAGCTCATTCTCATTAGGTGTAAGTCTTGAAAGGAAATCAGCCACTACATTATATTTTCCTGGTTTATTCAAGATGGTTATATCATATTCCTATAATAACAATAACCACCTAGTTACTCTGCCATTGGTGATATGTTTATTCATTATATATTTTATGGAAGCATGGTCAGTATGGAATATTACTAGATATCTTGTAATGCAATGCCAAAATTTATTAATTGCATGTATTACCACAAGAAACTCCTTTTATGTTATTGTATTATTCAATTCCGTGGAAGATATATTTTTTTTGACGTAGTAGATCACGTATGGATCCTTTCCCTCTAGTTTCCCTAGAATCGCTCCAATGGAGGTGTCTGATGCGTCTGTAGAAATATGAAATGGGAGTGACCAATTAGGCCCTCTTAAGATGGGAGTCTCAGACACCTTAGTTTTTAGTTCGTCAAGTGCATGTTGGCATGTTTCTGTCCATAAAAAATTAGAATCTTTGCTAAGAAAGGAAAATATTGGACGATTAATTCGTGAAAAAATTCAATAAAGCGATAATAATATCCAACATATCATAATAATCTTTTAACCTGTTTTTGCGAACATGGAATCAGGAAATTTAATATTACCTTGATTTTCATCGGTTCCACTTGGATGTGCTTAGTTGAGATGCGGTGTCCTAATACAATGTCATCGGTTGACATCATTTAACATTTCTCATTATTAAGGGAAACATTTGATTCCTTACACCTTATCAATGTTTTCTCCAAGTTCGATAATGCCTCATCGGATTCATCACCATATGTCATGAAATAATCCATATATATTTCCACACAATCATGAATTAAATCAAAGAATATACCAATTACAGCTCTTTGAAAGGTGGTGGGGGCATTACATAACCTGAATGGTAGAAAATGATATGAAAATGTCCCCATGGGCAGGTAAACATTGTTTTGTCTTGGTCCTCGGGCGCGATATGGATATGATTGTACCCGCTAAATCCACCAAGGGAGGAAATGTATTTCTTCCTTGATAATGTATAGAAGACCTGTTCAATGAATGGAAGTGGGAAATCATCCTTGTGTGTCACTTTGTTGAGTTCTATATATTCCACACAAAATATCCATTTCCCATTCTTCTCTAGTACCATGAAAAGAGGAGAGACCCATTGGTTGTTATAAATTGCATAGGTAAAGTTGGTTGTAAGCAATTTCTGTAGATCTTCCTTAACTATATTTTTCAGTGTCGGATTCATCCTACACTGGGGTTGAAAGATGGGTCTATATCCTTCCTTAATGTATATGTAGTGTGTGCATAAGTCAGGACGGATCACCTTCATGTCAAAGTATTCCCATTCGAAGGAATCATTGTGATTTTGTAGAACTTTAACTAGCCACTCTTTTTTTTGTTCAATCAATCCCTCGTTGATTTTCAAGGTTTTACCAAGGATGATTTCTATGATTTATTTAAGGGACCCTTGATATTGTTTAGGTGAGGAATCATGTTCTACATGTGATATGATTTTTGAGGCAAGAGAAACTTGTGTTTTTGGATGCATAACATGCTCAAGAATATGTGAGTTAGTTGTGGAAGAAGAAGAGGATATGAAATCATCAATTTCATTATCCTCTTTTTTCTCTCTGATGGATAAATGTTGATCTATAGAGAGGAATTGATGAGATTCTACTTCTTCATCATCATCTTCTCCCTCAGCCCAGAGTGTTTTTTCAAAACATATGGTGGGTTAAGCAAGAGGATAGAAGGTTAATTTTTTTGTAGAGGTCCCATAGGAAATCGTCATGTTTCCCAACCTACAACCGATGTAAGCATCAATAGTTTCCAACCAAGGCTTTCCCAAGATTAAAGGAAACCCTCCCAGAGAGGTTTTGGGCTATAGGACCATAAAGTTAGTAGGATATTACCATAAATCTATGGATATCACTACATCTTCTAAGATACCCTATGGTTTGATAAGTGATATGTCAGTGAGCTAAAGTATGTTTGGGGTTTCCATAAGACCAGTAATTCCTAAGGCTTTCATGGTATCGAGCGTCATGATATTAATGGGAGTATCAAGGTCGATTAATGTGTTTCTAATGAGTGTATTATTAATATTCACATTAACTACTTGGATACAAGGATCGGAGTATTTGGATGTGAGAACTCCCCCCATCATTAAGTCTGACAGTTTACCCATAACATGGACAGTTTTGGGATCCTTCCATTTTCTATCGCGTTTCCTCAAACAAAGTTCTCATATCTCTTTCGAATAGATGGGTACATATTTGATGGCTTGGAACAATGGTATTTTGACACACACATTATTGAGTTCCCCCAAGAAGTAAAACTCGGGGTGAGTAAGAGATTTCTCTAGGTTTAATATTTCAGGATATGGTGGGTTTTGAAGTTTAGGGAGGGCATTATCATCTTTCAAGGTTTCCTAAGATTCTTTTGGTTTTGATTCTTCATTCTAGACATCCTCATTTAAATAGTCAATATGAATACAAGGTTGGTCCTTGGTTAGTGTCTTCCCAAATCGAAGGTGGATATCATTGCATTCCAGGGAAGAGATGGAATATCTAGGGTAGGAAACAATTCCAGTAGCTTGCATTGGTTGGCCTGGACTTCTGTTATTATGGTTAGGAATGGGTTGTGTAGGTAGTTTTGTTCGAGAAGGGGCTGATGTGGATTCTTGCATATATAGAGGGGGAATAATTTTCATAGACTATTGAGGGCCTCTTAGGGTGGGATTTATCTACCCCTATTTCCATAACTATTTTGGAGGAGGAGTAGCCACCCATTTTTGCATTGGAATACCCCATGGTTGAAAATCATATTACATGGAAGGGTTAGTCCAATATGAATTAAAATATTTGGATTGGTCTTGAATCATGCCTTGAGGTATGGATTTCCATGGTCGCTTATGAGAGACAAAGGATAATTACTCTGGTTCCTACACCTTTTGATAGATGGCTTTCAGTCCTGGTAAGGATGGACAATTGCAAGTAGCATGGTCCTAACTGCATATTCCACAAACCTCAATTTGATTCAATGGGAATTCTTTCCAAGGGTACTTTGTTCGACACTTTAGAAAAAATATATCCAGACCTCGTTCTATCTCCTCTTTCTTCTTCTTTATTTGCAGTTTATCCAACTAAGATCTCAAGGCACTGAGTATATAAATATTTAAGTCATGTAACATGTTCTCAATATCTTCTCTTGTGATTCCACTTATGGCAATCTTGTTAGTTCTTTTTGATATGTCTCTTGGTCCCTTACATGTTTTTGAAGTTCCTTTGGAATATTTTTGACAAAGTTCCAAGATAATATCATATTCTAACTAAGAGACATCTCATCCACCCATCAGTTTGATAATTTCAATGCAATCATCTCAGAATCCTCTCAAAAATAAGGCATGTCGTGTCTCAGGAGCCAAACCTCCTTGCCTTTCCCTCTACAAATTAAAGTTGAAACTTTCAATGTAATCCTCAAGGATATCATCTTCATGTTGTGTAATCCTAAAAACTTCCTCCCTCTTTTCCTTATCCTTGCAATAATCTTGGTATTTTTCTATAAATTTCTTCGTCATCTCGTCCCATGTGTAGATGTTGTCATTTTCAAGGCCCATGAACCAACGTAGTGCAAATTTTTTTAGAGTGGTAAGAAAAGATTCAATTTTTGGGCATTTGAAACATAATAAAAAATTCTACAAAGTACGTTGAATTCGTAGAGGAAGGTGTCAAGATATTATTTATATAGACCATGAAAAATTGGCCAGGCTAAAAGAGGGATATTCTTCATTTTGGTCTCTTCATTTGATCCTCTAATTGGAAATCTGAAAGCAGAGGTTTCTTCCTTGACAACTTTGTGTGACATTTCTCTCAGAGGGTTGTCTTTTGTCTCTAAAGGTGCTTCAGGAAAGATGAATTCCCCATAGTGGTATTGTTCACTAATCAAATCTCTTGAAAGTGGAACATCTCTATGCATAGATCCTTGTACAATCTCATATTCTTGAGCATAGGTTTCAAGTCTCCTTTTGGAGATGGAACTTGTTGTTGGTGATAGATATTTTGGCTGACTAAGCTCCTTTCCCTCTTGAGATTGACCTGTATTGTTACCTTTTTGGGATTTTTTGGATGAACTAATGAATCTACCTTGTTGATATCTAATTTTGTGCATAGAAAAGACTAGAAAAACATTCTACGAACTGCTGAAAATAAATCATATCACTCAATATACTGAAATAAAAATCCACACAATAGAAAAACAACTACACTTTTGACAGATCCCCGACAACGAGGTAAAAAATGACAGACTTTTCAATCACTTCCAAATTATTTTAGTAATAATTGAAGAGTTGTACATTTAATTATCAATTCGAGGTCATATCTTACTTACGAACTGTCGTGCACCTTATATGCAAGTATAATGTTGTAATTTTCAATGAGTTGTAGTACGTTCGATCAAATGCTACAAAACAAGATATCGGAATGATTAATCAAGCCACCAACCTATATTCCTTCTTGTGCTTACAGAGAAAGAAATGTCACACTTACAGGAAGTAAATCACACTTACAGAAAAGTAAATCTCACTTGCAAGGAATAAATCACTCTTGAAGGAAGTGAATCATGCTTGCAGAAAAGTAAATCAAACTTGCAAAAGGTAAATTGCATTTTTAGAAAGTAAATCAAACTTGCAAAAACTAAATCACACTTGCAAAAAGTAAATCAATCTTGCAGAAAGTAATTTAAACTTGCGGAAGAGTGAAGGTGACTTGTTCAAGTTTTTAGGATGTCTTTAATTATTGTAACGGTTGTGTCATAGCTCATGTACTCAATCCTTAGATATTAATCCACATTGTTCTTTGTAAATTAAATAACTAAACTACCTTGAATTGCAAAATACACAATTGTCAACTAGAAAACTGGATGGAGAGTTGCAACAGTCAGAGTTGCAGCAATGGGAGTTGCAATAGCTCAGGCCACAACAATACAAATTACAACAAAACGAGTTTCAACAACCAGAATCACAACAAGAATGAAGTTTAAATAGGAATTACTGGAAATAAATGAAGGTGAATAAAAAGATGTCGCAATTATGCTTCAACTATTTGAAAATTATGGTTTTGAAATGTCATGATAAAGTGGCAATGAAAGAATCACAACATTAAAACAACAAAGTTGCAACACGATGTTTTTATAGAGAAATTGCTAAAAATAAATAAGGAAGAGAAATTACAGCTAGTTGCTTATCAATTAAAGAACACTTCCTTGCAATATTAACAATAAAAAGCTACAATGATCAAGAACTACGAGATGTTAATGAAGGAACTTTTGAAAAAAAAAATAGAAATACAATTAGAACTACTTTTACAAATTGTAAAAGATACAAATAGTACCAAGCTAAGAAGGGATACCTACCTCATTAGACGAGGTATTGGTCTAAGAATGCAGTAGACGCTCAAACAATCAACACAACATCAATTGAATACAAAGAAAAAGGAAATTATATTGTTGAACTTCTGAGTATTACAATACAGCTGAATATTATTGTCAGGATAATATCCTCTCTCAAGCTCAAGGGAGGTTGATCTTTTATACAATACATATGATGTCTAAATAAAACAAAGAGATTGATGGACAACCATGAGAATCTGGCTATTCATCCGTTTACATCGATATCACTGAATTTTAGAAAATAATGGGCATATGTTGACTCAGGTCAGCTGGGTGAGGAGAATTGTTTCCCTTCTTGGTTATCCATGTGCCCTTTGCCACTTTCCCATGTGAGGAGTGATCTCTTACTAGTGACTTTAACTATGACTATTTTGTTGGATAAATATTTCTCGGAGTTGCAACAACAACAATGAGAGTTGCATTTGGAATTGCAAAAACTATATGCTCGGTAGAGGAGTTGCAACAATTGTGGAGGAATTGCAACTCCTTCAAGGACTAGCAGTCATTGTAATTTCTCCTTTATAGCAATATTAGTGCATAAAGATGACAATTTTCCTAAGAAATGTATAAGAATGGAATAAAAATGGCATATGGGTGAAGAAACATACCCTAGTGGAAAGTGAGACAAACTGGATGAAAAAGGTATCAAGAGAGAATGAACAATGGAAAAATGGTAAGGAAAAAGGTATTGGGTGGGTGTTGAAATCATGCTAAATTAGACACCCGTTAGTTTTTCTCCTTCAAACAAGTCATCTTAGAATTTTTTTTCTATAATGTTTTTGGGTGAAGTTTCAAATTGTGAAATTTTCATGATCTAGAGGAGACATAGAGAAGTACTTAGGAGAAATCTTATGGTTTTGAATCATAACATTCATAACTTATCTATATATACCACTATTGCCTAATTTTGATGGAAATTCTCAACTTAGTAATGTTAATTTGGTCCTTCTAGAGGATCTTTACATGCACTTACATGTATTTACACAAGATTAAATATTGTTGGTCCACGAAGTAAGATAAACACGGGGAATCCTTAGGATTGAACCATAGAAATAGGAATCACAAGACAATAATTTGATTAAAGTAGCTAATAAATCATCCTAGAAAAATATGTTGGCAATGTCCTATGGAGATAAATCCAAGGGAGTAGACAACTTGTCGAATCAATTGATGATTTTTGACTTGTATCAAGTTATAGCTTGCTTTTCTAGACAATTCAAGGACACTTGTTGGCCCTTGACCAAGTTTTGAGGAACACTTGGTCGTAATTGACCATTTTTGGGACTTCGACAGCCTGTCGAAGACAAAGCGGAAAATGCAGAAGCTAGGTCCACTTTTGGGCCCCTTTTAGGGTTTTGGGTTAATGTAATGGGAAAGGGATGTCGGCCCGTGGGTTTACCCATGCTTAGGCCCACTTTTGTAATGTATAAATAGAAGGATAGGCAATGTAAGAAAGAGTAGATGTGATTGCTTAATGCTATAGGTAGTGCATCTATGTGATGTTGAATAAGTGCTCTGTGCGAACTATGTAAGGCTTGCAAGGCTAACTGCAAGTTACCGTGAGGTTGCTATAGAAATCTAAGTGTTGTAGTGCAAGGAAGAAGGATCTAACGAGCTGCGCAGATCTTTTTTCCTATGCGAAGAAGGGTTTTGGAGGCTTTTTGCTTGTAACAGATTGAAGATGATAATAAAGAAGAAGATCTTATGGATGTAGCCCCAGGGTGGGGGTGAACCACATAAATCTGTGTATTATGCTATGTGCTTTGATTCAATGTGTTTATCTTTGCTTATTCTATGTGCTTTGATATATCCACTTATGCTCTGTGCTTCTTAGATATATATGATTGTTAGATCTGATGTGTATGAGGGTTCTTAGTGTTGATCTTCTAGATCTGATCTCAGTTACTATGGTTAAGTGCTCAAATATTGTAGATCTGAGTGTACACTGCGAAGCTATGTGTTGTCTATGAAGTGTAATAAGGGTTGAATATTCATGAATGATCAATGCTAGGTTCTCTGTAAATGATATAGTCACATATCTATGTCCCAGCTAAGGTTGCAGACACCTGAGTCTTGCAACCACCCCTACTTCTACCTCAGGTGAGACTTCATCTGCTTCGCAGGTGTTTCCGAAAGGGCCGATAGTTAGGGATTTGTTGGTGCGCTCTTGAGCATTGAACCCTGGGTCTGCCCCTGTGCCAACAAATGGTTCTGTTGCCGGGACTAAAACTGTGATTGCTGGGAACTGAGGAAGAAGAAACTTTGTGCAAAAGAAAGCTCTGTGCGTAGATCTCTTGCCCTAGTGCACAAATTTGTACCCGACCTATGAAGCTTTGTGCCAGGAATAAGGTCAGATCTGAAGAAAGGAAGATCAGATATGAAGAAAAGAAGCAAGATCTGAACACTCTGTGCTCTAAGAAAAGTAAAAGTGGAAATTTCTGAAGAAAGAGGTTATATCTGCATAAAAAAGGTCAGATTTGTAAGCTTTGTGCTCTAAAAAAGGTAAGAATGGTTAAAAGTTTTTAGATATGAAATCTTTGTGTTCTGTAGAAGTAAGATAAGTGAATTTTTTTGTTTCTAGAGCATGGATCTAGGTATGTTTGATAGATTCTATCCTAAATTAAAACCTAGGGCATTAATAGATGAAAGAAAGGTTGATATGAATAGATCTGATAATTATAATGATAGATATGTTATACCTATGCATAGAAAGAATGTCTGGACTAACAAATGGATGCAGGATCCTAGAAAGAATTTTTTGCAGGTTAGTTATCACGATTCTAGTGCACAGTACAGAAGAAGTTGGGGATCATTTACGAGAAAGAGAGGATTGACCCTATGTTACAATTGCAGAAAACCAGGCCATCTAGCTAAGGAATGCCCTGGTGGAAAACCCAGTTGTCTCTGTTGCAAATATTTGGACCATAAAGTATTGGATTTCCCTAGAATGATTGTTAAGCTTGAAAGAATGAATCTACATGAATAAAACCCTAGGACAGCCCCAGAAATAGCAAAACCCCGGAAATAATCAAAGAAAGTTTTAATACATATGAAAGAAACCCTGAAGGAACATAAAGATGCCTCATTACTAGAGATCTTCAAAGAAAAGGAGCAAGTCAAAGCAAGACTAGGGGAATTCGACATTGACTGTATTCTTGATGAAGAAACATAAGTGAACATTATGCCAAAAAGAACTTGGGAAGCTATAGGGAAGCCTATCATGATTCCTTCATTGGGAGGAATAGTACTATTCAGAGGAAAATTGATGATGTTATGTGGAAAACTTGCTCAGATACCTATGACAGTTAATGGAACTTCGACAGAAGAATATTTTGAGATTATCAAATTCATTGAGGACAACGCCCCATTTACTATGCTACTCGGAAACCTTGGATTAAAAGAGATCAACCCAGAAAGAAAGAAGAAGAAGAGGTTTTAGAACAGCAGAAACAAGAGTTAAAAGATTTCATGACTAAAAGGATTGCATAGTTGATAGAAGAAGAGGAGAACCGCTCGAAGTCATCTGACACTAGAAGCCCAAATATCGAGGCCAAAGCTATGCAAAAGGCTGAAATTTATACCCAAGACAAAGAAGAAGTGATATACCTAAACCCTAGGAGAGAATCCCACCAGCATGAAGTGACTATGTCCAAGGAAAATAAGAATCAACATGGGAAGAGAATCACCTAGACAAAGCTCACTGGAAAGAAGGCTAGAAATCTAAGTAAGAAGAAGGCAAAGATTGAAAAATTACAGAAGATCCCAAAGGGTACCTCGCAGCAAGACACTTTGTAGAATTGGAGTTTCGTTAGGATATCAGAACAACGACATATGACAATTCGCCGAGGCGAAGTAATATAGCTTTTGAAATCCAATATAACCATTCAACTGTCGCTTCGAACGGGTCAGAAAGAATTTATGGCTCGCCACTAGATTGTTAGACCACGCCATAATAGACAGAACATAAGTTAATGCAGCCTCATACCCGTTGCAAGCAGATCGTTGCTAAGTTTCCCTACTTATTTCATCACGCCATGCACCGAGAATACTTTTTGGTAAGTGAGAATTTGAGCCTGAAATCTGAGATTAATTCACCCTATGATCATTGCCTTGTTCCCATACCGTTCACTGTAGTCCCTGAATTCATTTTCACACCTGAGCTAGTTGACTTGAGCTTATATGTCAGACGAGCTCAATGTTGTTGAGAAAGTAGTTGAAGAAGTTTTGATTGACTTAATGACTGAGAGATTCATGTCGGAGCGAGGATTATCTATAGGAGTCCAAGCATTGTCAACGAGAGGACTCCAAGACTCCCCTTCCACTACTCACACCAGTCCATCATGTACTCACGCCGGTCCATCCTGGCTGACCGATGAGAAACAAACCAAGCACAGGGATGACATCACAAATGCCAAGCTTATCCCACTCATTCTACCTACTTACTTACCACCTCTAAGCGTTGCCATCAACCGTGACAATGTACCTCAAGACTTCGAGTACACTTTGATCACTGTGTACCTTCTGAAAGGGGTGCGCGTAGTTCGTGCTAACCAAGATAAGCTCACATCATTGAAATTTAGTGATTTTAACCTTGGAGATCGAAAGTTTACAGCATCTTATCCCCACATAAGTACTTAACTAGGACCAAAGGCAAGAATTCTAAGATTGTCCCACAGTCATGGACCCAAAACCTCGCACAGTCCACACTGCTTAATGTAATGAAGATCTCGCACTTCGGCAGACACCAGGAAGTCAATGCATGTGTCAAGTTGTTGTTGTCCTGCTACCACGGAGGATACTTATGGTTGGATTGTTGCATCACTGTGGATCCGACCTTGATCAATCAAGTCACAGAACTTAGTATGCAGGGCTCTGACCCACGGGATTTTTACCCTGGAAAGACCTCAAACCAAGCACTAGCGCGGAAGATAAAAGAAACTTATGGAGATGTCAAGAAAGGCATGCGAGGCTACAAGGTAGCCTCTATCTAGAGTGGCGCAGTGTGCCTTGCCTGTCAGTTGATCGCAGGCAAGCTAGTTAGCAAGAACAGACCAACACAAGTGATTAGATTCATAGTTGACCTCACAGGAAAGTGCGTCGAGGGACTACAGATGAACTGGGCGCAATACCTTGTAAACTAGCTTGATCTTGATTGCAAAGAAGCGCAAGACCAAGGGTATGAGTTCCACTTTAGTTGGTTTCTCATACTAATTGCTTTCATCACTTGGGAGATACCAGAAGGTGCCACTTTTTCGGAGATCAAACCCTTCGAACCATTAGCTGTGAAGTTATGTACGCTATGGTAGTCCAGTGACATGAACAAGCAATGGCAGTCCAATGTCATCTTCCACACCTATTACAACCAATTGAAGAATAAAATCCAGTCTACACCATGCCTCACCCCAAACACACCTCACAGGTTTAGACCTTTGATAAAATTCAGCACAGACCACCACTTCACCTATATCACAGTGCGCACTAATGAGCACAAACAACAGCTCTAGTCATACTACAAGTTGACAGAAGAAGACTTGGGGCAGATTACCAAGGAATGGTCGACGAACCTCCTTGTTGCAATGGACCCCGTAGAAATGTCCGACATGGATAGCCCTAAAGCTATGCTAGATACACCTGGACCAAGCAATACTAAGAAGGATGATGAAGTTCAAGATGTCCATAACACATCCACGAAAACTACTTCGATCTCACCTATGCAGGGAGGTGATGGTGAAGAACTAGGTGGCACAGAAGTTGAGAAAAACAAAGGCGAGGTTACTCCGCCTAGAGAGGAGGAGGATCCTTCTAAGAAAAGGAAGATTACCCCACCAAATCCCTCATCCCAAAAGAAAACTAAGGCCACACGGACTACGTTTAAGACTACCCTCACACCGGACGATTTTGATTTCTTAGTCGCTGCGCTGAATGATGCTTCACTAGAGATTGCAGAAAAGCAAGAAGCGAAGTAGGAAGAGGTATTCAGCCGAATCAAGGGTGGACTTCAAGAAGTGCAGCAGGCACTCCAGTCTAGCCGAGAAGTTTCTACTACACCCTTGACAATCGGAACAGCAGGAACAAGCGATGAGCCCACCCAATTACACCAGATCGTCGATAAAGTTGAAGCTCACCTTCGACGAGCTCAATAAGGCACAGCATGAGCCACCCAGGCTTTGAGACAAGTACAGAGAGCACTTGTAGAAAAACAGAGTAAGGCAGAATAGGAAAATATTTCCCTGCAAGCGAAGTGGGATGAGGAAAAAGCACAGATACAATAGAGCAAGGACCAGTTGCTAGCAGAGAAACTTGAAGTACAAGAAAGGGTTCACAAAGCACTTCGCTTTGTGACAGTAATAGAAGTGAAGATTGAAGAACATGTCCCACAGCAGGTGGCACAACTTGAAGAATTAATCCAGCAACTTCAACAACGCATCGCAGATCTGGAACTTTTTACCATGCCCAAGACTCCTCAAGAAGTAAGAGACCTAAGGGAGGCAACTGCCCGCAGCGCAGTTGGTCAATTAAAAACCCTTGCCTTGGAATGCAAGCCACTGAGTGCTAGAAGCGCCTAGACTTATGAGAACCTCACAGAGAACCCAGAGTTGCAGGCATTGGAGGCACACCTCCAAGAAGCAAAGAAACACACAGATACGCTACAGGTGCAGCTAAAGGTCGTGACCCCAGTCGAAAGAATGAAGAGATTTCCAAAACAATGCACTGCCCAACAACAGGTACACACGCTGCAAGGTAAAGTGATGGAAGTCTCCCAATGAATTCAACTAATCCAGGAAAAGGCATGCCAATTGTTCACTGAAGTTGAAAACCAGGAAGTCGAGCTTGAACAGGTCGTCATCACCGCGGAACAACGCCTGGAAGGGCCAGTAAATGACACAGTGATCCAAGAGTTCACTGAGCAAGAGGTTGTTGCACTGCAGCAGGTTGAAGTAGCTCGATCCAAGCTCGAGGAACTCGAGGTGGAATTGATCAGACCAGAGTGACTCAGGACAAGTCACAGGTGAGTGTTGGGGGCTTGTTGGCCCTTGACCAAGTTTTGAGGAACACTTGGTCATAATTAACCATTTTTTGGCTTTGACAGCATATCGAAGACAAAGCGCAAAGCGAAGCGAAAAATGCGGAAGCTAGGTCCACTTTTGGGCCCCTTTTAGGGTTTTGGGTTAATGTAATGGGAAAGGGATGTCGGCCCGTGGGTTTACCCACGCTTAGGCCCACTTTTGTAATGTATAAATAAAAGGATAGGCAATGTAAGAAAGAGTAGATGTGATTGCTTAGTGCTATTGGTAGTGCATCTATGTGATGTTGAATAAGTGTTATGTGTGTACTATGTAAGGCTAAGTGCAAGCTACCGTGAGGTTGCTATAGAAAGCTAAGTGTTGTAGTGCAAGGAAGAAGGATCTAGTGAGCTATGCAGATATTTTGTCCTATTTCAAGAAGGGTTTTGGAGGCTTTGTGCTTGTAACAAATTGAAGACGATAATAAATAAATCTGTGGACGTAGCCCCAAGGTGGGGGTGAACCATGTAAATCTGTGTATTATGCTTTGTGCTTTGATTCAATGTGTTTATCTTTGCTTATGCTATGTTCTTTGATATATCCACTTATGCTCTGTGCTTCTTAGATATATATGATTGTTAGATCTAATGTGTATGAGGGTGCTTAGTGTTGATCTTTTGGATCTGATCCGAGTTACTATGGTTAAGTGTTGAAATACTGTAGATCTGAGTGTACACTGTGAAGCTCTGTGCTATCTGCGAAGTGTAATAAGGGTTGAATATTGATGAATGATCGATGCTAAGTGCTCTGTAAATGATATAGTCACAAATCTATGTCCCAGTTAAGGTTGCAGACACCTAAGTCTTGCAACCACCCCTACCTCTACCTCAGGTGAAACTTCATTTTCTTCGCAGGTGTTGCCGAAAGGGGTGGTAGTTAGGGCTTTGTTGGTGCGCTCTTGAGCATTGAACCCTGGGTCTGCCCTTGTGCCAACAACACTTTCCCTAAATGGTCCCATGGAAAAAAAATGATTACTTTGACTCAAAACGCCACACCATTAGTTAAAGAAAGTGAGTTTCATTGGGGCCATCCTCCTTATGTAATCATTGATGTTGAATGTGTAATATCTCATGATTTGGAATAGAAATCCAAATATGATGCTTTAACATGTCTGTAAATCAATTCATCCAAAATCATTTCCTCTTCATGCTTGCATGGTAGAGGAATCATGGAGAAGGGAACCATTGGCACTATTCTATGGATACTTCACTAGCATAAATAGCTTGTGGAATTGACTCATCTTTCTTGAGTTGTTTTGAGTTGTAGATTGCTTTCTTAGATAATTCAGGGACAGTTTCATAAATGGTCCCAAGGCAGAAAATGCAAATTGTGAATGAGAACAATATGCTATAAATTGTAGCAAGTGAGTTTTATTGGGGCTTTCATCCCCTATTGTCACCAAGGTTGGGTGTATAAGATCTCATGATTTGACACCTAGATCCAAATCCAGTGCTTTAACATAGTGAAAATGATTTCATTCAATATTTTATGTTTCAAGTTGTAGTTTGTTTGCCTATACAATTCAAGGACACTTGCCCTAAATGGTTCTGAGGGAAAAAATTGTTAACCGTGACTCAGAACACTGTGTCATTTCTCACAAGTGAATTTCATTGGGACCATTGTCCTAATGTAGTCTCTAAGGCTTGAACACATGAGATCTCATGATTTGACCATCAAATACAAATCTAGTGCTTTAACACATGTGGAAAAGGCCTCATCCAAAATCATTTCTTATGCAAGATTATATGGGCAAGGACTCATAGAGAAGGGCATTGTTGGCACTATCCTATGGAGATGATCCAAAATCATGATTCATCAAACTAACTTAACATTATTGAGTTTTTTCAAGTTGTAGATCTCTCACCTAGACATTTTAAGGACATTTTCCCTAGATGGTCTCGAGGGAAGAAAATGCAAACTATGCCTTGGAATGACATATCATCAGTTGTTGCAAGTGAGTCTCATTGGATCCATTAGCGAGGTTGAAAACACAAGATCCCTTATTTGACCCTCATATCCAAATATGGTGCTTTAACACGTGCAAATGACCTTGTCCAAAAGTGTTTCTTTTCCATGCTTATATGGCCAAGGAATCATAAAGAAGGGCATCATTCGCACTATCCCATGGAAAGGAATCCAATGGAACAAATACCCTATCAAACTAACTCATCGTTCTTGAGTTGTTTCAAGTTGTATATCACCTTCCTAGATAATTCAGAGACAAGTGTCATAAATGGTCCCATGGGAAGAACATGCAAATTGTGACTTAGAACATCATGACATCAATTGAAGCAAACTAGTTTCATTGGGACCATCATCCCTATGCAATCATTAAGGTTGAAAATGTGAGATCTCATGATTTGACCCCAAAATCCAAGTATAGTGCTTTAACACATGTGCAAACAACCTCATCCTTTTGTTGTCATTGAGTTTGAAGGGGTGAGATCTCATGATTTAACCCTTGAATCCAAATCCAGTGGTTGAACACATGTTCAAACAACATCAATCAGAATATTTTTTTTTTTCATGCTTTTATGGCTAGGGACTCACTAAGAAGAGCATTGTTGATACTATCCCATGGAGGAAAAATTAACACAACAGACAACATGTTAGACTAACTTATTTTTCTTGATTTGTTTCAAACTGTAATCCATTTGTCCCAACAACTTAGGGACACTTACCCTATATGGTTATGTGGGAAAAAAATGTAAATCATGGCTCATAATGGCATGCCAACAATTGTAGCAATTGAGCTTTATTAGGGTTGTCATCCCCATGTAGTCACCAAGGTTGAGATCTTAATATTTGAACTTGAATTCAAATTCATGAGTTGGGATTTATGACATTTCTAGTAATAAGAACTACATTTAGAGTTTTATCCATAGAACCTTGTGTTCTTGATAATTGCAATCAGTTATAGCCCTTCATGAAAAGAAAATTATGTAGATTTAACAGAACTTACACTATTAAAGTAGGTAAAAGATACAATATTGATTACCTACACATAAAATTAGTTGAGTTTCTTCAATGATTGTGCCATAAGCA
>JASDQU010737240.1:288875-300321 GCA_032191745.1 Picea mariana | reverse complement strand
GTCCCCTTATGGTGAAAGCCCTCACAGGAAGACGCTTTGCAGATTGAGTTATCCTAGAAGAATGGTTGAAGGACCCATGCTCTCATTATTGTCTTATCATGATTGATAAGGTGCACAAATGGATGAAATCCAAAGTGGTCCCATTATGGTGAAATCCCTCATGAGAAGACGCTTTGCGGATTGAGTTATCCTAGAAGAATGGTTGGAGCACCCATGCTTGAATGTGGAATAATGAGATGAAGATGAAGGAAATTGTTGGTGAAAATATCCTAGATGTATAGTGATTGTCATGCCATTTTTGGTGGCATGTGGAATGTCACATAACTCCTCATGGTTTGAGAGTTATGGCCTTACGAAGATGAAGGACCCTCACATGAAGGCTTGAAGCCCCCAAGGTCAAAGAAGTCAAAGTGACATAAAAGAAGAAATCATTATTTAAATGATAAAGTAAAGTTAAAAAGTCAAGGTGGATTATTTAAATAATAAAGAGACGTGAAAAAATCAAGAAATGATAAAGTAAGGTGACAAAATCAAGAAGGAATATTTATGGAAAGTGGTTAACCCTAAAAATAAGGAAAATAGGTTAAGTGACCTAGAAATGAGTTAAGTGACATAAAAGAAGGAAACATTATTTAAATGATAAAGTAAGGTGACAAAGTCAAGGTGGATTATTTAAATAATCAATAGAAGTGACAAAATCAAGAAATGATAAAGTAAGGTGACAAAATCAAGAAGGAATATTTAAATGATAAAGTATTGGAGAACTTTCTATTTATGGAAAGTGGTTAACTCTAAACTAAGAAAAATAGGTTAAGTAACCTAGAAATGGGTTAATTGACCTACATTATCAAAGTATAAATAATATAGCAATGGTCTCTTGTAGATCATCCTTTTTGTGGATCAATGGAGAGCTTCTTGTGAGAATATCTTTTGGAGTATTGATGGAGAGATTCTTATGAGAGTTTCTTGAGCATTTTTGGTGTGGAACACTTGAGAATATTGAATATATATAGGTTACTGAGGTAACCAAAGATATCTAAGTCTAATTTCAGAAGTAAGGTGAAGAAAAGAGGGCCGGAATTGAAGGGAAGATAAATTATTTTCATGATGCTTTCTAAGGTATGCTATTTACAGGTCATCTCACCATTTTCGCTATAACTTTTTTTCTATAATGATTCAGACTGTGGGATTGATATTCCATTGAGAAAACATACCCTAGTATATGTGGTAAACAATTCATCTTGTGGGTCTTTGTATTTTTGGATTTACACTCCGTGGAAAATAGGGTTTGTGGCTAGTCCTGAAACTAGTCAAAAACAGGTGTTTCGGGTAAAAACATCATAACGTCTTCATAACAGATAAAAATTTAGTGAGATCAAATTTCTTAGTGAGGGTACAGGATGTATTATGTTTTTTAACATTTTTATATCAATTCAACAAATATTTTGTGTGGGCCACGCTCTACAAGGTCGTTCTCTAGAATAAGCCAAAATTCAGCAAGGTATGCCATTTTTGCTATAACACCTTTTCTGAGAGATTCAAAGTAGTGATGCCTGAAGGAATTGAAGAAAACACATTGAAGAACATTGTGTATCAGTTTTATATCTTTATTCATTACAGGTACAAAGTTATGATTATTTCAAGTTGGGGTTGTTGACTAATCCAAAACTAGTCATGGTTGAGATAAGCAGTTGATGAGTTGGCACATACATGAGGTGTATAGTTGATGATGTTGGTACATATTTATGAGTCATTTTTTATGATTATTTAACACATTATTGGTATATACTTGGTACATGGTTGGATGCACCTGTTTATGGTACAAGTTGATTACAGGTTGTTTGGCACAGGTTGGTGCATGCTTGATGCACTTGTTTATGTTGACAGATTGATATATGTTGAGGATTGTTGCCTCATCTTAGTTGGTGCTAAGAATGTAAGATGAGTCTTGCATATAGATCTAGTTCTCTTGTAGAGTTGTACTCTATTCAGTGGTTGCTGAAAAACCCCCGGATTGAAGTCCATAATAAAAATAAAAATTGTGCATACATCTTGTGTTATTTGTGTTCCTTGTGGAGATGATTTTTTGATGATATGTTGCTGATATATGTTGCTGATATGTATTAACATCTAACTGATTATAAATGACAACAATGAGTACTGAGAAAATGTTGAATGTTAACTAAGGAGTTTTTGTGTAAGAGGGAAGTTTTGGGAAAAAGGTCCCCACACTCATTCACCCCCCCTCTAAGTGTGGTATGTGTGTCCAACAATTGGTATCAGATCCGTCCTTCACTACAAGCCTTAACAAGCTTGAAGGAGATCCATAGACACACAAATGGATGATGAAATACCAATCCTTGATGAGGAAAATTATTCTACTTGGAGTATAGATATGAGAGTGTATTTGAAGACAACGGGAGCAACAATTTGGAAGGAAGCCGTTGGTGGATCAGTTCCATTGAAGAACAAGTCAAACTTTGCATCTCAAAGGGAAGGAAAGAAGAATTATGATTTGGCTCTCAATACCATTCTTACTGGACTTTCAAGCCCTATCAAAGAGATCATGGGATAATGCACTTTCGCCAAGGATCTATGGCTAAAGCTAGAGGAGAGATATCAAAAAAGGAAAGAAGATGTTGAAGACCACTCCGTCAAGATTTTCAAAGGTAAAGAATCTCTAACTCTTGATTGCATATGTGATGATTTTAAAGGAAAAGAATCATGTGATTATGTTGGAAAGAAGGAAGATATTGAAGATACTTCAAATGAAGGTAAAGAATCTCCAAAGACTCTTGATTGCATTGATTCAAAATGTGATGATGTTGAATTTTTTCCAAGTGAAGAAGATGATCTAGAAAGAGTTTGTGTAAAGTTTAATGATAGTTATCCCATGGAAAGAATAGAAGAAAATCTATTAGAACTTCAAAAGGAAATTGAAGAGGGTTTATATAGATATAGAAGTGATCATTTTTATACACACTATAACTATCTTTCGGATAACACTAAAATTTTTCTGAAGAGTCAAATGTACATCTTGATGTTAAAGGAAATGTTCAAAGAGAGCAATAAGACTCAACTAGAAGAAAAGAAAGAAGAAATTGTCGATACTGAGAGGGGGGTGAATCAATATCAAGTACAATTTAAAACCCTTTTCAACTTATAATTAAACCATTCAATTATATCCAATGAGAAATGAACAATAGTATAAGAGTTACACCAATACACCACAATACACCATGCACAATATATGAGAAATAATCAATAGTTATTGTTCAAGGGAAGTAATGAATTCCAAAGGTAGCTACAACTTCCAAATGTAAAGGAGGGATAAACCTCCAACAGGAAGATACAATCCTCCAATAACAAGAGAGATTTGAACTCTCCATTCTTGCCCCTTCCTTCCACCCAAGAATATATGAGAGATAATAAAAGTTTACATTAAATCATCACCATCAACCAATCATCACATAGAACCTAATAATGCTTCCTGAGACTTCTTCAATTTCCGCAATTTTTCAATTCTTGAAGTACTATAATCCTATAGATAATATTACTCAATGTATTCTCTGAAACTCCTCCAATTTTCACTCCTTGAATCCTCCCCAAAAAGAGGTTATAGAAAGAATGGTAGACTTTATTCAATTCTAGTCTATTCAAGAGAGTGAACTTGCATAGAATGCCCCGCGCTCAATAATTAACATTTGATTCTGAATCTTGCACACAAGAAACCAAAGTCTATAATATTTCCAATGAAATTTGTCCCACTTTATTTGGATTCTCTATGAATAAGTTATGACTATTTTACCTGGAACACCTGTTTTTTGACTAGCTTCAGAACTGGTCACAAACCCTATCTTCCATAGAGTGTATCTCCATAATTATAGTGAATAAAGAGATGAAATTTTTACCAGAGGTACCTTGATATGTCTTCTCAATACCATAGAAATTTCACCATCTGAATCATTCTAGAAAAAACGTTATATAAAAATTGGTAAGATGACCTGAAAATAACATACCTTAGAACACATCACCAAAAGACTTTATCCTCCCTTGAAATCCAGCCTTCTTTTCTTCTTATTTCCTCTGAAATTCGACTTGTATCAAATGAATGTATAATGATGTTTATTTATACCATCTATGTCACTTCCTTTTAACATTAGGGCCGACCTGACACTTTCTTATTTTGTAATTATTTTCTTTAATTATCTTTAGGGCTTACACATACTTCCTTCTTCAATTCACTTTGTCATCTTCAAAAATTCATTTCTTCTCAACCATGAGGATCCACGTGGCATTCCACATACCACTGGAAACAACATGATGTATACTATCCATTCATGGGTGTTGTATATGAATGTGCATTGTCCTTCATGTCCAAATACCTTTATCAATCTTGTGGTCCAAAACCCATGACTAGGGTTGACATCAATGACAACAACCAATCTTCCAACAATCTCCCCCTTTGATATTGATGAAAACACTCATGCTCCCCCTATCATCATGATCTCAATTTATCTCCCCCTTTGACATCAATGGAAAAGGTTAGGGATGCTCCCCCTGATTTTAATGGAAAAATGTAACTCTCTTCTTTGGGGCTTCTCCCCCTGAACATGTGGCACTCAATAATACTTCATCCGTATTTTTGGTCTTTGGGACATTTTCTTCCTTAGAATCCTTTTGTGTGGCTTTTGTCTTCTCTCTCTTCTTCATGTCTAGGATGTATATGTTGTTCGGTCTTCTTGTTGCGGTTGCAACCAATCTTCCTGAGTTATTTTCTCTGATTTTACATTTTCGGGAATCAAACGTAACAGTGTATCCTTGATCATACAATTTACTAACACTGAGAAGATTATGATTCAATTCTTCAACCAATAGAACATTCTTTGCTTTTACATTTTTTCTTCCAAGCTCTACTACACCTTCTCCAAGTATTTTGGCAGAAGAGTCATCTCTAAATGCAACATTGCCACCCTTTCTCTTCAAGCTGATGAATTTGTCTTGATCCCCAGTCATGTGTGAAGAACATCCACTGTCTATGTACCATTCATATTCTTCTTTACATTCTTCAACAGTCAATGCTATTCGACAATCTTCATTGTTTGGAATCTCTTTCCTTCTCCATACTGTGGTTGGCATAGGGACATCTTCATTCATATATCTACAATCTCGTTCTTTGTGACCAAGATAATTGCATTTGTAGCATACAATATTTTTGTCCATCAATGAGTAAAATGAATTATAACTTATGTTGACAAATCCACGATTATTTCCATATATTCTATTTACACCATTCATGTTTATTGCGTATTTGTTCCTTTCATTGATTCTGCAATTAATTTCCTTATGTCCAAAATTTTTGCAAGTATAACAATGACCAAGAAAGAAATTTTGATACCTGGGAGTAAGTGACCTTCTTTGTGATGTAGTCCATCTGGGTTCATGATCTACTCTTCTGTAGATTCCTTCATATTGATTGAAGATTCTTTGATTCTTGAAGGTAGGAGGTCTTCTTGGATATTCATCTCTTTTGTAATCATCCCTTCTTTCTGGTATCCTGGTCCACTTCTCATCAACTATCTGTGTAGCTCTTTATTCAACCTTCTTGTTGGTATTTTCATCTTCTTTGTATGATGTTTCTGTAAATTCTAACCTTGTACAATATCTACTGCAAACTGATATTTAGAAAAGAATAGAAAAGATACAATGGCAAATACAAACATTACATAGAGATTTTTCACCTGGAAACCCAAACCGGGAAAACCAGCATATATTATATTCATACATTGTGTTACATTGGTTACAATACAATATACATATAGGAGCCAGCGGCATCCAAAACCCTAACCCATTGACCTGGATTAGTCCAAAACCCTAATTCCTTAACCGGAAATAGAAAACCATCGGCAAAAAACCATGTGCCAAAAAACCACCTAAATATCATGTGGTCCCGGAAATATGTCGTCCTGGTAATATGTCGTCCCGGAAATATGTTGTCCCGGTGCGAAAAAAAATTTCAGGGGCTCCGCCCCCCTACACCCCCCCTCCAAGCCCCCTAAGCACCTGGCGCAGACGCTCGGACACTACTACTCGTGCAAAGAATATAACACATACCCAACAGTTTCACCCATGCATCGAAGATGTGTTAATTCTTTTGGCACTTGAGAGTTTCTTAAGATCTTCCTTAATGAGACAACTTCTTNAGCCCCCTAAGCACCTGGCGCAGACGCTCGGACACTACTACTCGTGCAAAGAATATAACACATACCCAACAGTTTCACCCATGCATCGAAGATGTGTTAATTCTTTTGGCACTTGAGAGTTTCTTAAGCTCTTCCTTAATGAGACAACTTCTTGTTCAAGTTTCTCACAATCTTCTTCTTTCTTTATCATTTGGACCTTTTTTACTTATGTTATTCTTCTTGCCTCTTCGAGTAGAGTTTTCAAGGAAATGGTTTCTTCTCTTAGTTTCTGAAAGTATTCTAATTGTTTCTTTAAGATGACAACTGTCTTTTCATAACTACCCAATTCACTTCTTAGTTTTCTATGCTTGTCTTTGAGCTTGCTATTTTCAATCTCAACATGCTTCAATTTTTTAATATTCTCATCTTCTTGTTGAATCATTTCTACTTCATGATTTTCTTCTTCTTCATTGTCATCTCTTTCAATCCTTGGATGAGGAAATTCAAATTCAACATGTCCTACTCCTTCACAATTAAAACAAAAGAACTGACCTCTATTTTCTTCTTTGAAATCTAAGATGTTGTAATCTTCTTCAACTTCTTCTTCTTCTGCTTCTTCCCTTGCATAAAGGTCTTGTAGCTTGTCCCAAAGCTCTTTTGTTGATGCACATGATCCCACCTTGGATTTCACTGAATATGTTAATCCATCCAAGATGGTATCTATTGACAGTTTGTTGTTCCTTTTTGCTTCCTTCTAAGCTGCAGTCTTTGGTTTCTTCAAAGCATTGTATCCTGAAGCAACTGAGAACCAAACATCTTCCCCAAGAGATTTCAAGTAAGTTTCCATTCTATTTTTCCAGTATTCAAAATTCCTTCCATCAAATGGTGAAATCCCATTTGGAATGTTGTTTTCCATTTCTGCATAGGATCTTCCTTCCAGTGGTTAAACTGTACTGAAGGCAACCTTCTCTGATACCAATTGTCAATACTGAGAAGGGGGTGAATCAGTATCAAGTACAATTTAAAAAAATTTTCAACTTATACTTAAACCATTCAATTATATCCAAAGAGAAATGAACAATAGTATAAGAGTTACACCAATACACCACAATACACCATGCACAATATATGAGAAATAATCAATAGTTATTATTCAAGGGAAGTAATGACTTCCAAAGGTAGCNGGGAGGGATAAACCTCCAAGAGGAAGATACAATCCACCAATATCAAGAGATATTTGAACTCTCCATCCTTTCCCCTTCCTTCCACCCAAGAATATATGAGAGATAATAAAACTTTACATTAAATCATCACCATCAACCAATCA
Organism: Picea mariana; assembly: GCA_032191745.1. Classification (NCBI taxonomy): domain Eukaryota; kingdom Viridiplantae; phylum Streptophyta; class Pinopsida; order Pinales; family Pinaceae; genus Picea; species Picea mariana. The sequence goes on along the minus strand of JASDQU010737240.1, from coordinate 292,812 downwards.
TCACATAGAACCTGATAATGCTTCCTGAGACTTCTTCAATTTTTGCAATTCTTCAATTCTTGGAGTACTCTAATCTTGAAGATAATATTACTCAATGTATTCTCTGAAACTCCTCCAATTTTCACTCCTTTAATCATCCCCAAAAAGAGGTTATAGAAAGAATGGTAGACTTTATTCAATTCTGGTCTATTCAGGAGAGTGAACTTGCACAGAATGCCCTGCGCTCAATAATTAACATCCGATTCTGAAACTCACACACAAGAAACTACAGTCTGTACTTTTTCCAATTAAATTCATCCCACTTAATTTGGATTCTCTATGAAGAAGTTATGATTTTTTTACCCGGAACACCTGTTTATTGACTAGCTTCAGGACTGGTCACAAACCCTATCTTCCACAGAGTGTATCTCCATAATTATAGCGAATCAAGAGATGAAATTTTTACCAAAGGTACCTTGATATGTCTTCTCAATACCATAGCGATTTCACCATCTGAATCATTCTAAAAAAAAGTTATAGAAAAAATGGTAAGATGACCTGAAAATAACATACCTTAGAACACATCACCAAAAGACTTTATCCTCCCTTGAAATCCAACCTTCTTTTCTTCTTATTTCCTCTGAAATTCGACTTGTATCAAATGAATGTATAATGATGTTTATTTATACCATTTATGTCACTTCATTTTAAAATTAGTTCTGACCTGACACTTTCTTATTTTGTAATTCTTTTCTTTAATTGTCTTCAGGGCCTACATGTACTTCCTTCTTCAATTCACTTTGTCATCTTCAAAAATTCATTTCTCCTCAACCATGAGGATCCACGTGATGTGCGACATACCACCGGAAACAACATGATGTATACTATCCATTCATGGGTGTTGTATATGAATGTGCATTATCCTTCATGTCCAAATAACTTTATCAATCTTGCGGTCCAAAACCCATGACTAGGCTTGACATCAATGAAAACAACCAATCTTCCAACAGAAATAAAAAGACTAAAGAATGAAAAAAAAAATGTGAAGGTAGATGGTGAGATTAGAAAAAATTTTGAAACTATTGTCCATCTCAAGACCCAAATTGAAGAAGCCAAAAGAATAGAGGAACTATTGAAGAATCAAATAAATAAAAAGGAAGAGTCATGTTGTAAGCTAGAAGCTGAAATTGTTGACCTTAGAAATAAGGTAGAAAATTCAAACAAATTCTTGAATAGCTCACTAATATTGGATGATATCTTAGGAAATCAAAGATCACCATATGATAAATTAGGTCTTGGATACAAAGGAGAAGATACACATGCTAAAGCAAGAACCTCAAAGAAGCATGAGGTAAATCCATCAAATAAGGAAGACAATGTTGTAAAGAAACCATCTACACAAGGAAAATAAAATTTCAAAAGAACAAAGAAAGGAATACATCAAGAAGCTATTCTTAGGACACCAAAGCAACGGTATGAAAGTATTTTTCATGGGCATTGTTATTCATGTAATGGATATGGTCACAAAGATTTTGAATGTAGATCTTATGAAAGGAGATATAATGGAAGATTTTATGACACCATGAGGTGTTGGAGATGTGATCAAGTAGGACACATTGTTGTTCATTGTAACACTATGAGATGCTACAGTTGTAGTGGATTTGGCCACAAATCCCATGAGTGTTGGAACACAAGAAGAAAGTCCATGATGAGAACCTGAAATAGCATGGCTAGAAGAAGGAATGAAGTAAGGAAGGGAGACATATTTGAAAAGATGGATGCTCATAGCTCAATTTATGAGGAGCAGGGACATCTACAAAAATGGGTGAAGAAGATAGAGCGGCCATAACAGAATGAAAGACTGAAGGGAAGCTCAAGTAATTCATCTAGTAAAGCATACGCTAGTGACAGTGGTATCAGTCGTGTACATACGTAGGATGACCTTGTATAGGTCACGTACATACGTGATATGTTGTGCAAAAGACCACATATATGTGGTAAGACCTTGAGAAAAAGGCTATGCAAATGGATTGTAGCTTGATGTGATGGTATAGCACTTTTTTGCAGGGTCTGACATTGTTTGATGCAGGTTTTGACACTATTTGCTGCAGGTTTAAGTGTTCATCTATTGGATTATGTAAAATAAAATCTCGAGTGCATGACACTAACCCATGAGTATGGATTGATGTTGATCTGTTGGTGTACATGGTTATTACATATTTGAGTTTCATTGATATATCTTATGATGTATTATTGGAACCATATATTGATATCATGGTGCATGCATTTTTCATGTGGATTGGGCTACATATTGGGACATATGGTTGGTGAGTTGATGAGGTGATCATTTTGTACATCATTTTTAATATATAGTTGATGCATGATTGGTACTTTTCTAGTACATTGCAAGAGGCACCTACTAGCAGTTTGATTGGCACATGTTTTATAGAGGATTTGGCATACATATATGGGATTCATCATTTTGTGGTATTGGTGCATGGTAATGTACATGTTTGGTACACTCATAGATGGCATATGCTTGATTATACTACACCATTGGTACTACTTGATTAGCACAACAATTGGCATTTGTTTGAGATACATGATTGTGGCACTTGGTTCATGATGGAGACATATCATGAGTGATATGATACATTGTTTGGCATGTTGATAAAGGCATATGATTGATACATTCCATGGATGATATCTTTTGGCACGTTGCATGATGTTGATATACATGGTTGATGTACATAGGTGTTGTGCATGATGAGCACACATTTTGTACAGGATGTACCTGGTTGATATTTTGCTCATGATTCTTTATTTCATTGTTGACATATCTTTGCTTCATGATGCTTGGTATGGCATGAGTTTGATGCATGAACAGGTCCAAGGATCGTAATATGGTTGCAAAATTTTCATCTTGCAGAAAATATAGGGGAGACATACCCATAGGGGAATTCATTCTTCTTTCCATGATTCTAGGAGGAAATATTTATCAAATGCATACCTAGAAAAGAGCCCTATACTTGAAGAAAGAGCACAGGAGCATAATTTCAGGGGGAGAAATGGTCACAAGGGGAGTATGTTCGATGTATCCTTAGCATTACATCAGAGTTATATCCCTTGTTCAAAAGGGGAGAGATTATTTAGAGGAAGATCAAAGGAGTTCAAGCAAGGGGAGCAACCCCAAGATGAGAATGGCCCTTTGTCATTCATGTCAAAGGGGGAGATTTAATCACATTGATGTTATTGATGTTTATTGATGGGGAGAGATATTCACATTAACTATTGATGTATAGCATGTCTTATATACATGTTGACATCAATAATTGGTAATTGGTGTTGACATCAATGTTGGTATTGCCATCAATGCCAAAGGGGGAGATTGTTGGATCATATTGTCATTGATGCCAATAGTTTGATTGATTGATGTCAAGTGATTGATTGATGTCAAAGGATTGATTGATTGATGATTGATGTAATATAATATGTATTTTCCTTGATGAGAATGCATAGATGAGGATGGATCAATGAGTTTTCATTGATTTGATGAAGATGGATCAATGAGTTATCATTGATACATGATGAATATGGATCAACGTGGTTTCATTTGTATATGATGCATTGTTGGAAAAATGTATAGATGAATCATTATTGTCTTATCATGATTGATAAGGTGCACAAATGGATGAACTCCGAAGTGCTCCCCTTATGGTGAAAGCCCTCACGGGAAGATGCTTTGCGGATTGAGTTATCCTAGAAGAATGGTTGGAGGACCCATGCTCTCATTATTGTCTTATCATGATTGATAAGGTGCACAAATGGATGAACTCCAAAGTGGTCCCATTATGGTGAAAGCCCTTATGGGAAGACGCTTTGCAGATTGAGTTGTCCTAGAAGAATGATTGGAGGAACCATGCTTGTATGTGGAATAATGAGATGAAGATCAAGGAAA
>JASDQU010737240.1:267960-283975 GCA_032191745.1 Picea mariana | reverse complement strand
ATATATACCAAGGAGACATTTTCATTTTGAATCATCTTGTACTTGAACATTTAAGTGGGGTAAAAGGAGGTTTCCCCCTCGAAGAGGCTTATTATCTGAAATTATCTCTTTTTCAAGGCGTTGAGTACTTTTCTTGAGGTTTTTCTATGCTATATTGATGTTTGGTTCTTAACATTTTTGGTGTGGAACACTTGATAATATTGAATATATATATGTGACTGAGGTAACCAAGGATATCTAAGCCTAATTTCAGAAGGAAGGTGAAGAAAAGAGGGCCGGAATTGAAGGGAGGATAAATTATTTTCATGATTCTTTCTAAGGTATGTTATTTACAAGTCATATCACCATTTTCGCTATAAATTTTTTTCTATAATGATTCATACCATGGGATTTATATTCCATTGATAAAACATACCCAAGTATATGTGGTAAAAAAATCATCTTGTGGGTTGTTGTATTTTTGGAGTTACACTCTGTGGAAAATAGGGTTTGTGGCTAGTCCTGAAACTAGTCAAAAACAAGTGTTTCGGGTAAAAACGTAATAAATTATTCATAGAAGATCTAAATTCAGTGATAAAAAATGTGTTGGTTAGGGTATAGGATTTATTATGTTTTGTAATATTTTAATATCAATTCAACGAATATTTTGTGTGTTCCACGCTCTACAAGGTCGCTCTCTAGAATAAGCCAAAATTCAGCAAGGTATGCCATTTTTGATATAACGTCTTTTCTGAGAGGTTCCAAGTAGTGCCACCTGGGGGAATTGCAAAAAACACACTGAAGAACATTTTTATAAATTTTAGATATTTATTCATTACAGGTACATAGTTATGATTATTTCAAGTTGGGGTTGTTGACTAATCCAAAACTAGTCATGGTTGAGACAAGCAGTTGATGAGTTGGCACATACATGAGGTGTATAGTTGATGATTTTGGTACATATTGATGAGTTTTTGTTGATGAGTATTTGACACATGATTGGTATATACTTGGTACATGGTTGGATTCACTTGTTTATGGTACAAGTTGATTACAGGTTGTTTGGCACAGGTTGGTGCATGGTTGATGCACTTGTTTATGTTGACAGATTGATATATGTTGAGGATTGTTGCCTCATATTAGTTGGTGATGAGAATGTAAGCTGAGTCTTGCATATAGAGATGGTTCTCTTGTAGAGTTGTACTCTATTCATTGGTTGCTGAAAAACCCCCGGATTGAAGTCCATAATAAAAAGAAAAAGTGTACATACATATTGTGTTCTTTGTGTTCCTTGTGGAGATGATTTGTTGATGATATGTTGCTGATATATGTTGTTGATATGTATTCACATCTAACTGATTATAAATGATAGCACTTAGTAATGAGAAAATGTTGAATGTTAACTAAGGAATTTTTGTGTAAGAGGGAAGTTTTTGGAAAAAGGTCCCCACACTCATTCACCCCCCCCTCTAAGTGTGGTAGGTGTGTCCAACAATTTTGAATTAGCTTAATCAGACATCCCAATCAAAATCTGTGATAGTTTTAAGTGGCATACCTTTGAAAACCTTGATTTCGAGTTTGTCCTCCTAACCCACCTTCCTTCTAATGTATATCTGTAATTGTGTCTCTTTTGAGTCTGAAATTGAGACCTATAATCCTCTGATATCTACTCTCTTCAGTTCAATAGGTCTGATCAAAATTGGATGTGCCAAGTGGAATTTGTGGTAACATCCCCAAACCTTGCTGATTTTTGGCCTTTCCAGGAGAGAAAACATGTGTATCATGCCACACACATAATATTTGATATATGATTCTGAAAATTGTACTAGAAATACTACATGCCTTTATCTTTCCAATGCAACTAGTCTCATGGAATTTGGATATTCTATGAAGAATTTATGCCTATTTTATCTGGAACACATGTTTAAGACTAGTCAATAGGACTAGTCAAATACCCTATCTTCCATAGAGCATATCTCTGAAATTATGATTCCCAAAAAGATGAAATTTTTACCACATAGACCTTGATATTTTCTATGAAAAATATACAATTTCAGCCTTCTGAAGTGGCTCCAACAAAAATTTATAGATAAAGTTCCAAAATGACTGTATTGAGGAAGAAAAACACTAGGATCGGTTCTCTAAGAATGGAGAAATATTCCAAGATAGATAATTTACACAATAAATCCTTAAATAATAGAGGAACCCCATCCAAATAGCCACATATATTTATACATCACAATTCACCTCCCCAATAGTGAATACATAATCTCTTATATATAGCTATTCACACTTGCACATGAGGCCCCATTACTACTAGGCCAACCCTATTACATATATATTTACACATTACATGTAAATTTAGGCCCATATATGCCCCCCCTTGGGTTCATATCATATAAATTTATCCATATATATTCCCCCCTTGGGTCATAACAAAGAGAGAGAAATATCCACATCATCAGTAAAGAAAGTTGAAGATAAATGTTATAGGTTGCTAGAAAGAATGAATCAAGAGAAGACTAAGAGTTATGCAGAAATCATCAAAGGCCCTACTAAGAAGGGATAATGTGAGCCCTCAAAGAATAACATTCCATAAAAAAAGAAAACTCAAAAAGTATATTACAGAAGAGACAAATATCAAAGAAGACCATCAATTTTCAGGTATTAGAGAAGCTTAAATCATTGTGAAGGAAACAATAAAAGAGAAAATTGTGATAAGCCAAGGCTTGAATTCAGAAGGACTACATCACAAAGAAGATCATTCACTCCCAGGTATGAAAGTTTATTTTATGTTCATTGTTTTATTTGTACTAACTTTGGACATAAAGCTACAAATTACATAGCTTATGGAGGAAATGGTCAAGCAAGAAATGCATATGTGACTACATATAATATTGAATGTTACAAATGGAATAGATATGGACATATAAATCGTGATTGTAGAAACATGATGGATACTTATATGAAAGAGACCATTGATATCAAATACAAAAAGGTTTGGAAAAGAAAACAACAATAGGTAAAGGAAGAATAGATGAATGAAGGACACCCATAAGTCATACTCTTAGGATTGACAATAGTATGAGATTAGGATGAATCCACAGGAAAAGAGGAAGAGGTTAGAATTCAAAAAAAGGATGATTTTTGGCCCTTGGGTATGGAGGTAAGCGAAGAATAAAGAAGAAAAGGAAAAATGTGAACTGTGCAGAAGACACAGTGACTGTTACTGGGTCAAAGTAAGAAAAAGAGAAGAAAAGACGGAGCGAAGTAAGAGAAAGCAAGACGTTGGATGAGGACATCAAGGATGACAGATCAATAAGGAAGACGGATCGTGGACAACTCAGCAAGCGGAAAAATCCACCATTGGATTCTTTTGAGAACCGCACGAGAAGGAAGGAAAGGCAGGTTGGAGAAGCCCTAAAAACGCAAGTCAAGTTGACCTAGGGTTTTGGTATCTAGGGTTTTGACACTTAGGTCTCGGCCTAAGGCTGTCGATGAACTATTGTAATGTATAAATAGAGCTCTAAAGGACCAGGGATGGGTTTTTGGTATTGTCGTTCTATTTTTTTCATTGGTGTGAGTGATTATTATTGTGTGAGAGAGAAGTGCTAAGAGTAAGAGCCTTCTAGTATTGTAATATCTTCAGTTGGGTGTGGAGATCAGTACTCAGTTGGGTGTGCAGGAAGGGGAGAGACGGAGAGGAGAAGAAAGAATATCTATTAGTGGAGAGAACATACAAGAACTGTATGCTTCATATTAATATATTATAAAGCACAGTTCTATGGATGTATCTCTAGAGAGAGGGTGAACCACGTATATTTTGTGTTGTGTGTGATTGGTTCTATGTTCTTTTCCATTTGATATAATGCTATCGCATTATTGTGTTAGATATGATAGATAATTGTGTAGAGTAGATCTGAAATGGTAAGTGATATATAAATGTTGTATTTTTCTTGTATTAGACCCACTTGGTATTCCCTTTGGTTGTAGACATCTCTGTCCTGCAACCCCCCCATAGCTACTTCAGGTGAGACTGCATCTGCTTCACAGGTGTTGCCGAAAGGGCCAGTAGTTAGGTCTTGTTGGTGCGTTGTTGGAGTTTAACCCTAGGTCTTCCCCTGTGCCAACAAATGGTTTCATTCCACACAACACAAAATATACGTGGTTCACCCTCTCTCTAGGTCTACGTTCATATAATTGTTCTTTATAATACATTAAGATGAAGCATACATTTCTTTTCTACGATCTCCGCTAGTAGATCTTCTTTCTTCTCATCTCTGTCTCTCCCCTTCCTACGCACCCAGATGCACGAATGATCTCCACACCCAGCCGAAGATGTTACAATAATAGAAGGCTCTTACTCTTAGAACTTCTCTCTCACACAATAATAATAACTATTTTCTATGTGAAGCTGTATGGAGTATTAAGAACATCATCGATGAAGCTTTCAAATGAGCTCAGTTTAGTACTACCCTAAGAGACCACGCACTGATATGGTAAATGAAGTTTGTTAATGGAATTGTCCATCCTAAACCACTGAATGATATCAAGAATGTGTTTATTGTTGAGTTCAAGAATCCCAAGTCAGAGTCATAGCAAATTACAGAAATGAAAGAAATCAAGCAGAGAATAGTTGAACACGTATGGGAGTTTGATTAGAGGTTTAAAACCTTGACGGGCCACTTGAGTTTCCAGATCCCAGATGAGAAGAAAAAGGAATGTTTCATTACTTCCCTCTTTCCACACATCAGAGTTCCTCTGATGCAACAGAATATTACTTTGCAGGCTGAGGCACTCGAAATCTCCATGAAATTAGAATCAACCCCAATGGGAGAATCTAGCTTAGGTATGAGTCAAATCTTGAGTCAACTAACTAGTTTGTCTCTGTAGGTTGAAGATATGAAGAAATACAAGGGAAAAGACAAAAGATAATACATTTGGTGTGTCATATGAAAATCAGAAGGCCATGACAAGGAACATTGTCCCTTATTCCATGAATACTTGGCCTCTGGATCTCTGAGCCCCTTGAAGAAAGTTACCCTACCCTAGTGCAAGGTATGTAGAAATAGACATCACCCTGGTGAGTGATATTACATGAAAAAATATGTTCAGACACCCACAAATTTGTATTTCACGTTCTGTAAGTCGGTAGGGCATGATGATAGGAATTTTAGGGCTTATGACCTCATTCATGAAAGGTCAAGGGATATATAAAAAATTCAAGGCGAAGTACAACAAGAAGGAAGCATTGTGTAGTATAACTCTCCTAGGAGAGGAAAATTCAACCCTCATGGTGGATTATGAGGAAGAGGAAGAGGAGGAGGTATGGGTCGAGGTCGAGGATAGATAATCTGTTATAATTGCACACAGCCAAGACACTTGGCAAGGGATTGTCAGAACCCTTGTACCATTTGCAACTATTGCAACTCCTTCGAGCATGTATCGAGGAATGTCCAGCATTGTTGGCTAAACTTCAAGAGAGATGGGGACCTCAGCAAAACCTACAAATACAACTAATTAAAGTAGAACCTCACGGAGAAGATCCCAGATTCATTTTTATCACTAGAGGAGGTGTTGTTACAGGAGAGGATAGAGTAATCAAAGGAAATATTGTAGAAGAATCAGGAGTCAGGAAAGCTACAGAGAAGACACAAGTGTTTGATCCAAAGAAAGAAAGACAAATCTTTGAGGAGGCAAGAAAAGAATTCAGGGGAGACCAAGGCTCTTCATCAAAGACACGACCAGAAGTAAGAGAATGTGGGATGCCTCTGGCATTTGATCAGTATGCTTCTCCCGGAGATGGAAAAGAGGTGAGTAAACTTGTCAGTTTCTTGTATACATTTATAGAGCTGATTAAAGATGAGAAAGCTATACAAGAACTACAAAATTTGGTCAGACAGTATGAGATAGGAAGGGTAGATCCTTTATTGAATAAAGCAGTACATTAATTATCCAAGAAGAGAAGGACAAATAAAGAACTACGCCTTAATGCTTAGATTGGAGAGTATGATATAGACTATGTGGTCCTCGACTTAGGGTCAGAGGTCAATGTCATGACAAAGCAGACCTGGGCACTGATGGGAAAACCTAAGTTGATATATTCCCCTATCATGCTTAGGATGGCTAACTAGCAGGCAGTAATCCCCTTTGGAAGATTGAAACATGTCCCTGTGGACATTGACGGAGTAAGGACATTTGCAGACTTCGAGGTGATTGAGATAGTTGTTGATAGTTGTCCTTACCCTATGTTGTTACGAATTTATTGGGATTTCAATAATTCCTTGTGGTTGATTTAAATAAAACATGAATGACATTTGAAGGAGATGGCCTTAGGTTCATTGCACCTTTAGATCCCAATGAAGGTCAGCGATACACAGAGCCCATCAGAAAAGAAGACTAGATAGCAGGATTACATTACTCCTACAGCGGATGGGAACCTAAGCTGGCGAAGTGACAATGCATGTTCATCAGATTCAGAAGAAGCACTAGAGAACTGGCAGAAAAAAAATGTACGAAGTATATACAAGGAGATGTTCTAGAATAACCAGAGAAGTACGTCGGATCGACACAACAGGAAGTAACATACCCACCTTTGATGGTTTGAATCCATTAGAAACCTTCTTTTAGGACTTTGAAGAAGGTGTACCAATGCAACAATGATTGTTGGAAATGGATGAGTCCTTGAAATCCACACCATCAAGATGGTGGGGGACACACAAAAACAACATTACAGACTGGGTACATTGTTGCACTTTGATGATAGTGCGGTTCTCAGCGCAGGTAGAAGGCTGCGAAGTTAGGTACACAGGTCGAAGTTGCCTGAAGGACCATGTTTGAAGTTGTGAGGAAACCTGGAGCAACATCCCTCAAGAATAGTGGGTGCACAAATTCATTAACACACTGAACACAATCCCTATCAATTGGTACCTACAAGCAGAATTGTGCCTCATCACCATAGATTGGGAAGATATAACTCAGAATTTTGTAACTACTTTCTTATTCAAAAGTCAATATTTTACAATAGATCAAGAATTATAGGTTGTAAGACATAAATTATTTGAGGAAGCATCTAGTCTCCCTTTAGAACAAGAAGAGGACGAATGGACTATGCCTCTCCAGAAACTGCAAGGTTGTTACAATATCAATGTTGATGAAGACGATGATCCTAGGAAGGTGAACATCGTAGAAATAAAAGGACAAAGAGATGTGGAAGGAACATAAGTTGAGATACCATTTATTGGACAACCGATCAAGATCAAGAAAGTCAATATTGGAACAGAGAAAACACTGAATCTTGCAAATGTTGGAGATTATTGGGATGCTGCCACTATTGACAAGATTACAGAATTGCCACATGAGTACCAGGACTTGTTTCCAATCAAGTTCATTGATATGAAGTGAATTAAAGGGACTATGGGAGAGATGAGGATCCCTTTGAAACTAGATGCAAGACCAGTCAAACAGAGACCCTACAGATTGAACCCTAAATATAAGGAGAAAGTGAATATTGAGCTTGACAGAATGTTGGAAGCAGGGATTATAGAACCTGTCAAAGAATCAGAATGGATTAGCCCTATGGTGGTACAAGACATGAAGATAGGAGAGATCAGGATCTGCATAGATCTCAGGAAGCTGAATGATGCCTATTTGCATGACCCCTTCCCCACATCATTCATTGACGAAGTGTTAGATAATGTAGGAGGCTAGGAGGTATATTCTTTTAAAGATGGATTTTCAGGATACCATCAGATCCAGATTTCCAAGGAAGATCACCATATGACCACCTTTTCCATAGAATGGGGATCCTACCAATATATAGTGATGTCATTTGGATTGAATAATTCTCCAGCCATCTTTTACAGGGTGGTGGTCGAAGCATCCAAGGAGTTTCTACATAAGTTTCTAGAAGCATACTTTGATGATTGGACTGTTTTTAGTTTATTGAAAAATCATATTGAATGTTTAAGGATAATGTTGGACAAGTCAAATACTTCAGTCAAATAGTTGTGCATTGTGCTGGGACACATTGGATATTATAGGAAGTTCATTAAAGGCTATGCCCAAATTACAACACCCATGGAGAATATTTTGAAGAAATACTGTCAATTTCACTGGATAGAAGAATGCCAACAGAGCTTTGACACGCTAAAATAGAAAATGGTTACTGCACCTATTCTGGTTTTCCCAAATTGGAGAAATGAATTTCACATGCATGTCGATGCATCTTCTATTACATTAGGAGTTGTGTTAGCACAACTGGGAACAAGAGACATCAACCACCTGCTAGATTTTGCTAGCAGGAAACTATCCACAACAGAGATTAATTACACCACCACTGAGAGAGAAGGGTTAGCCATGGTGTATGCACTACAGAAGTTCCACCACTACTTGCTAGGAGGACACTTTAAAATGTTTATTGATCACTATGTGCTGAAATACCTAGTCAACAAGCTATTGTTGGGGGGGAGAATATGCAGATGGCTTCTATTATTTCAGGAATATGCTTTTGAGATCGTGGTTAAGCCAGGAAGAATGAACAAAGGTCCTGATCACTTGTCGAGGTTGGAACATGGAGAAGAGCCTACTAGTTTGGAGGATACATGGTTAGATGCACGGTTGCTAGCCTATATAAATATTGATGACCACTTTGCAGAAATAGTTCAATTCCTGTCAACAACAATGACACCTATTGAATATACAATCACCCAGAAGAAACAACTAGTAGTGCGTGCTGCAGACTTTTCACTTATAGATGGACAACTATACAAGATGGGACCTGATGAGATACTGAGGAGGTGTGTTATGGAAGCAGAGCGACCGTTGATCCTCACCGAAGCTCATGAAGGCATCACAGGAGGACACTACGCAGGGAAAGAAACTGTGCATAAGATTCTTCAAGTTGGCCTTTGGTGACCTACCTTACACAAAGATGCTAAGGACTATTATAGAGCATGTGATGTATGCCAAAGAGTTGGGAAACTGTCCAGAAGAGATGAAATGCCTTTAGCACCACAACTGACCCTACAATCATTTGAGAAATAGGCCATTGACTTCATAGGACCTATAAACCCACCAGGAAAGCACACAGGAGCAAGGTACATAATCACTGTGATAGATTACTTGACCAGATGGGCTGAAGAAAGAGAAGTTAAGGACTATAGTGCAACTACAGTTGTGTGCTTCATATTTGATGACTTCATAACCAGGTTTGGATGCCCGAAGATCCTTATGAGTGATCAACGCACACATTTCATCAATAAAACAGTTGAAGCCTTAACTAAGGAATTTGCAGTCCATCATCAGAAGAGCACAACTTACCATCCAAAAGTGAATGGGACAATTGAAGCATTCAACAAGATATTGGAGACAGTGCTGACAAATATATGCAGTGTGAATAGGGATGACTGGGATTTAAGAGTACCAACAATATTATGGGCCTATAGAACCACTTGCAAGAAACTGACCATGCAGACTCCCTTCAAGTTGGTGTATGGTCTCGAAGTCATTGTCCCAATGGAATATTTGGTACCAAGCTTAAGAATGATGCCTTTACAGATATGGATGACACTGGCATTGTTCGAGAGAGGCTTGCATAGTTGGTCGAACTGGAAGAAGACAGATTCATTGCAAGATTTCACTAGCAGGTTCAGAAGGAAAGAGAGAAGGCCTACCACGACATGCACATCAAGAAGAAGGTATTTAAGCAAAGTGATATGGTACTGGTATATGAACATAAATTCATGAAGAATCCTAGGAAGTTCAGAATGCATTGTCTTGGGCCATATGAGGTCACCTATGTTACAGAAGGAGGAGTTGCGCAGTTGAAGAATTTGAATGGAGAATGGAAGGAAGGTTTGGTGAACGGGATCTGGTTGAAATTGTATTATGACAACCAGTTACCTCACAAATCTCAGTAAAAGCATGAGGAAAAGGGTCTAGGTACCAGGTGCAATTGAAACTAGGTACCAGACACAAAAAATATAGTCTTCACAAGGAAGGAAGGGAGGAATAGAGCTGGAAGCACAGGCTGCCCCACGTAGTTTGAAGCTGAAGCTCAACAAAAGGATCAGATATGAAGTGCCTAGGGACGAGTCACAGGTGAGTGTTTGGGGCCTGTTCGCCCTTGGGTATGGAGGTAAGGAAGAATAAAGAAGAAAAGGAAAAATGAGAACTGCACGGAAGACACAATGACTATTACTGGGTCAAAGTAAGAAAAAGAGTAGAAAAGATGGAGTGAACTAAGAGAAATCAATACGTTGGATGAGGAGATCAAGGATGACAGATCAACAGGGAAGAAATATCATGGACAACTCATAAAGAAAAAAAATATACCATTGGATTATTTGGAGCATCGCGCGAGAAGGAAGGAAAGACAAGCTGGTGAATCCCTAAAAACACGGGTCAAGTTGACCTAAGTTTTTGGTATCTAGGATTTTGACACTTAGGTCTCGGCCTAAGGCTGTCGGTGAGCTATTGTAATGTATAAATAGAGGTCTAAAGGACCAGAGATGGGTTGTTGGTATTGTCGTTCTAGTTTTGTTATTGGTGTGAGTGATTATTATTGTGTGAGAGAGAAGTGCTAAGAGTAAGAGCCTTCTGGTATTGTAAGATCTTCAGCTGGGTGCAGAGATCAGTCTTCCAGTTGGGTGCACAGGAAGGGGAGAGACAGAAATGAGAAGAAATAATATCTACTAGCACAAAGCACAAACAAGAACTGTATGCTTCATCTTAATATATTATAAATAACAGTTCTATGGATGTATCCCTAGAGAGAGGGTGAACCATGTATATTTTGTGTTGTATGTGATTTATGCTCTATTCTTTTCCATTTGATATATTGTTGTCACATTACTGTGTTAGATCTGATAGATAGTTGTGTGGAGTAGATCTAAACTAGTAAGTGATATATAAATGTTGTATTGTTCTTGTATTAGATCCACTTGGTATTCCCTTTGGTTGTAGACATCTCTGTTCTGCGACTTCCCCATAGATACTTTAGGTGAGACTACATCTGCTTCACAGGTTTTGTTGAAAGGGCCAGTAGTTAGGGATTTTTGGTGCGCTATTGGAGTTGAACCCAAGTTCTACCCCTATGCCAACAATGATCATGAATTCACAGACGAAGAGGAAAATTACTCAGCATTATAATATGTATTTTTCTAAGCCATATGTCTTGGAGACTCCCAATAAATATGAATATTGAAGAGGGGGGGTCTAAGCGGTAGCTCTACAAATCAGAGAACTATCTTTCGAGCAATATGAAGTATTTGCAGTTTTTGGACATGGAATTTCAGAGGGGTATAGATTCATTGAATAAAGGATTCCAATCATGTATTCATACATGAACCTATTCAATATAGATTATTTCATACAAGTAGAGTCTGATTTGCATATTGAATAGATAGATTGAGCAGTAAGGAATATTTTGTGATTGGTTGTAGCAGATGGGTCAGCATTTTATGTAGCTGAGTAGAAAAGTCATGGATAATTTTATGACATATGGACAAATATGGGTTCGTGAGAGATTTGACAAGTCTAAAAAGATACATGATAGTGGATGAAAGCATAGTAACAGTTGGAATCAGTGGAATCAGTCGAATCAATGGACAAGTGGAATAAAAAAGGCAAGCAATAAAAGGCATAATAGAAGCTATATCGTTAGAATAAAGTGCAGTCATTGATGTGAACTTGAAAAGACATGATGAATTGAAATTAAGTAACTTTGAATGATTTTTATATATGTTAGTGAATTACAAGAAGAAGAATCAATGGACAAAGAACACCAGAAGAGAGGAAAGAAAACATATACAATAAATCCCACATTGATCTACACGACATCTTGTAGAAAATTCAAGCAAGTTAAATTGTCATAGAAAGAGATCAAAAGCATGAATATAGGGTGAGCACATGAAGTCATATAAATATCGTTCATAGAAAGTATATCGATAGGGGGAGTTACCCTTTTACCCATGATGTCAAAGGGGGATAAAGAGAAATATTAGAAGCATGAAAACTGGGGGAGGAACCCCAAGGGGAGATACCCTTTTCCATTTATGTCAAAGGGGAAGATAAACATGAGGAGAGAAACATCAGAGGAGCATTGGTCATAGGTGGAGTATGAGTGTTTCGATCAATGCCAAAGGGGGGGATTTTTTCGATAGTTGGTTGTCATTGATGTTGTTGGATAGTTGGTTTTCATTGATGTCAACAAGCAGTGGTTTTCATTCATGTCAATAGATGTGATGGATGTATTTCGATAAGTCTCCAAAGTGGTACCTTTGTGGAATATCTCTAAGCATGGCCCTCACGGGAATATGCTTTGAAGAAGTATACAATAAAACCATAAGTGTGGTCATGAATTCTAAATTTGTTTTAGGAATAAAGACATGAAGGATAGTTTAAATATAGTTAACATACTTATAGTTGGATAGTCTTCGTCATGTTGTTTCCAACGGTAGGTGGAACATCATGTAGTTTCTCATGGTTGAGGGGTTATGATTTCATGAATTTTGAATCCCCAAAGATGGGTTAAGAAGCCCCTAATTGGTTGCAATTCATTAATGAAAGGGTAAATTGCTTATAACAAGAAAGTTCAACAAGACCTAAAGTTAAGGAAAGAGGTTACTTAGAAAAGGTATATATGCACCTCAAGAAGTCACTCATAAGTACATCACATTCTATTGAATATCTTCTATGTGAGTAAGTTATTCTTATCTGAGGTAACCAAGGAGATCTGAGGATAATTTCATAGGGAAGATGAAGGGAAGAAGGGAGAAATTACAAGGGAGGATGAAGTCTTGTGATGATGTGTTCTAATTAAAGTCCATCTTACCATTTTCGCTATAATTTTTTTTTAGAATGCCTTTGATAGAAAAATTGGTGGTAGTTGAGAAGACATATCAAGGTATGTGTGGTAATAATTTCAACTTCTAGGTCATTGTATTTATGGAGATACACTCAGTGGAAGATAGGATTTTTGGCTAGTGTTGAAACTAGTCCCAAAACGTTGTTCAAGGTAAAACAATCATAACTTCTTCATAGAGGATACAAATTATATGAAACCAATTATAGTGTAATGATAATAGTCTATAGTTACATATTCTGTGTGAGTTTTATAATCAGATATAAAATGATGAGTGCATGGCATTTTGTACAAGTTCACTCTCCATAATAGGCTAAAATTCAGGAAAGTTTTCCATTTTCGCTATAACTTATGTTCTAAGAAGTTTCAGACTGTGAAATTTTGAGGAGATGGAAGAAAGATCTCAAAGTATCTATGGTTAAAATTTCATAACTTTTTCCATTACAGGTATGGATTTATGCTTGTTGAAAATTAGCATTTGTGACTAATAAAAAACTAGTCTTGTGAGATTGAGGTGAAGTTTGATGAAGATGTTATTATATTGTTGTTGAATTTTAGGAAGAGCTACAGGTATGTAATATTATGTATCAAGTCAAATACAGGATCAAAGGTGTTGTTTCTGAGATTAAACTTAAGGATCAAAGAGTAATGTCAGACATCAGGAAATTTTAAGAGAGTGTTTTTTCTACCTTAGTTATATGAGAAAAATTCCTTAAATGAAATTAACAGTATGGAAACACAAAGGTCGTATTTCATGTTTGAGTCAAAATTGTAATATCGAATGATGTGAGAGAAAACTACAAAACTGTAAAACAAAGAAAGGAATCAATTGTTGAAGAGCCTCACCTTGTCTGACGACAAATTTATGATCTTTAACGGGAAAGTATACCCGACAATTCGCAATCTATGTTAAAAATCATTAACGTTGATTTGTGATAAATACCATTAATATTCGGTGGTTCGTGTTTCGGGGGTTTTGGATGAAATAGAGTTGAAATTTCCCAAATGGTGAATCTGTTAAAGGTTAATTACAAGATAATGTCTTTTAAATTATTAATTAATCATGTTTAACTTCAAGTGCTTCGGATATTCGGACTTCAGGATTTTTAAATGTAACTTGAGAAGAAATCCCTGAAACTTGAAACTACGAAATGATTAATTATTCAATAATCACTTTTAAGATCTTAATTAATCATATTTTAGTTCAAGTGCTTCGGAAATTCAGACTTCGGAGATTTTAGGATATGATGAAGGGTAAACTTTTGAACTCCAAAACACGAAGTTGTTAATTATCCTTTGACCAAGATTAACTTAATTAATTAAGATTTAATATTTCGTAATTTTAATGCTTCATGGATTTGTGAGTTATCTCTTTGTTATATTTCCGAAAGGCCATCCCCCATAGTGACGTGTCAAAGATGACGTCATTCTAGATGAAGTGTCGAGACCAGGGGGTGCCACATGTTACTTAGAATCATATGAATCTTCAGATGAAAATGTCGGAAATGGATGCCACCTGTCAACCCAGGGAAGACTCAAAATACACACATGTACTATGACTCATGTCCTTTAAAGGTTTATGAAAAAGTGATAATGGACACTTTCGAGTTTCGGTACTTTAATCGTGACAACCTATTGAAATGCCTGAAGCACGAAGCTCTGAAGAGACCTTTAGTGATTTGACTCTTTAACAATCAGGCAACTCCAAAAATCTGGGAAAAGAGGGGATCGTTCGATCAAATGGGGAACTTCATCAACGATGGATATCATTATTGCCTTATGACCAGAAATAAATTTGATTTAAAATTCGAAAGTTGATTTCTGAGTTGCCACTTCGGGAAAGATGAAGTTGAGAAAGTAAAGATCAAAGTTTAGGATTATATGTGTTCCAACATAGTCTCCATCTGTGGATTGTGTCTCCCTGTGAGGCGTGGAAGAATAGTAGACCAAGTTCCTTTATTGGGTAAATTGAGTCATCATTTTATTTCTAAGAAACACCTTTGGGGAAAAATCATACAGAGAAAAATTGGACTTTAGCCGAGTCTTAGAAAACCTTCAAAACACAATAAATTATTGATCTTCGATCTATTCTGTTAATAATTTCCTTTTTCCTGAAACTGAGTTTGGATTTTCTTAAGATAATCAAAACAAATTTAAATGAAATATCAAACTTTGGTCGATTTCGTTCGCATCAAGGAAAAATAATTTCAAAAATTTATTTAGGGAAACCCTTGTCAATTTAGAATGTAAATATTACCAGAAAGAGAACTAGATACTAGAGTATGTTTATACATGTATGAAATCCTTACTGATATCATAGATATTGCTTCACTTCCAGCAATCATGTTCAGTACCCCGGTGAAGTTATCTACATCTCCCATTGAATTTCCTTTCACCACTTCAATTAGCATTGTTTCATTTTATTGAGATGAGGGAAATCATTACGTGAATTTCCTTTCATCATCCCTTTTGTAAAAAATAGGGGCAATCGAATTATGAATTTCCTTTCACCATTTGTCTTGGACTAGATGGGGGCAATCATTTTATAAATTTCCTTTCACCATTTGTCTTATATTGTTTATAATTTTGAAGTGGGGGCAATCAATTTGTATGTATCATACAAGGGATGATATATGCTTAAGATTTGACAATGAATGTCTGTCAACAATTTTTTACTGTACTCTGAACTAAATCTCTCCCGATCTTCAATACATATTTTCCTATAGGGAAGATTTTATGGGGAATTTTTATTTTCCATGGATTAGCCTTGAGCGAATTAGTCAGTTAAAATCTGTTAAAAGAAATAAAGTTATCAGGATTAGCCTAGACATACTTTCTTTCAGTTAAAATTAGAGGAACATAAAGATCTTCGCCCAATCTTGTTTTGAAGATATGTTTTTAAGTTTTCAGAGTCAAGGCAACATTATTTCTTTCTATGAATACTTAAGGAAGGATAGTGAAAAACAAAGAAGAGTAAAAGATTGAAGATAGGAAAAATGAAACAGAACAAGGACTCAGAGGGTCTGATGCAAAGGAATCTTATTTCCACACAATTTCACTTCTTGATTATCCATATTTCTCTTTTTAAGCCCCCTTTTTATTCTTATTTTCCTTTCTTTTACTTCATTTTTGTTTTGTTTTCATTTGATTCGGATAAGGCTTTGAAATTAA
>JASDQU010737240.1:236272-267940 GCA_032191745.1 Picea mariana | reverse complement strand
GACCGTTGATCCTCACCGAAGCTCATGAAGGCATCACAGGAGGACACTACGCAGGGAAAGAAACTGTGCATAAGATTCTTCAAGTTGGCCTTTGGTGACCTACCTTACACAAAGATGCTAAGGACTATTATAGAGCATGTGATGTATGCCAAAGAGTTGGGAAACTGTCCAGAAGAGATGAAATGCCTTTAGCACCACAACTGACCCTACAATCATTTGAGAAATAGGCCATTGACTTCATAGGACCTATAAACCCACCAGGAAAGCACACAGGAGCAAGGTACATAATCACTGTGATAGATTACTTGACCAGATGGGCTGAAGAAAGAGAAGTTAAGGACTATAGTGCAACTACAGTTGTGTGCTTCATATTTGATGACTTCATAACCAGGTTTGGATGCCCGAAGATCCTTATGAGTGATCAACGCACACATTTCATCAATAAAACAGTTGAAGCCTTAACTAAGGAATTTGCAGTCCATCATCAGAAGAGCACAACTTACCATCCAAAAGTGAATGGGACAATTGAAGCATTCAACAAGATATTGGAGACAGTGCTGACAAATATATGCAGTGTGAATAGGGATGACTGGGATTTAAGAGTACCAACAATATTATGGGCCTATAGAACCACTTGCAAGAAACTGACCATGCAGACTCCCTTCAAGTTGGTGTATGGTCTCGAAGTCATTGTCCCAATGGAATATTTGGTACCAAGCTTAAGAATGATGCCTTTACAGATATGGATGACACTGGCATTGTTCGAGAGAGGCTTGCATAGTTGGTCGAACTGGAAGAAGACAGATTCATTGCAAGATTTCACTAGCAGGTTCAGAAGGAAAGAGAGAAGGCCTACCACGACATGCACATCAAGAAGAAGGTATTTAAGCAAAGTGATATGGTACTGGTATATGAACATAAATTCATGAAGAATCCTAGGAAGTTCAGAATGCATTGTCTTGGGCCATATGAGGTCACCTATGTTACAGAAGGAGGAGTTGCGCAGTTGAAGAATTTGAATGGAGAATGGAAGGAAGGTTTGGTGAACGGGATCTGGTTGAAATTGTATTATGACAACCAGTTACCTCACAAATCTCAGTAAAAGCATGAGGAAAAGGGTCTAGGTACCAGGTGCAATTGAAACTAGGTACCAGACACAAAAAATATAGTCTTCACAAGGAAGGAAGGGAGGAATAGAGCTGGAAGCACAGGCTGCCCCACGTAGTTTGAAGCTGAAGCTCAACAAAAGGATCAGATATGAAGTGCCTAGGGACGAGTCACAGGTGAGTGTTTGGGGCCTGTTCGCCCTTGGGTATGGAGGTAAGGAAGAATAAAGAAGAAAAGGAAAAATGAGAACTGCACGGAAGACACAATGACTATTACTGGGTCAAAGTAAGAAAAAGAGTAGAAAAGATGGAGTGAACTAAGAGAAATCAATACGTTGGATGAGGAGATCAAGGATGACAGATCAACAGGGAAGAAATATCATGGACAACTCATAAAGAAAAAAAATATACCATTGGATTATTTGGAGCATCGCGCGAGAAGGAAGGAAAGACAAGCTGGTGAATCCCTAAAAACACGGGTCAAGTTGACCTAAGTTTTTGGTATCTAGGATTTTGACACTTAGGTCTCGGCCTAAGGCTGTCGGTGAGCTATTGTAATGTATAAATAGAGGTCTAAAGGACCAGAGATGGGTTGTTGGTATTGTCGTTCTAGTTTTGTTATTGGTGTGAGTGATTATTATTGTGTGAGAGAGAAGTGCTAAGAGTAAGAGCCTTCTGGTATTGTAAGATCTTCAGCTGGGTGCAGAGATCAGTCTTCCAGTTGGGTGCACAGGAAGGGGAGAGACAGAAATGAGAAGAAATAATATCTACTAGCACAAAGCACAAACAAGAACTGTATGCTTCATCTTAATATATTATAAATAACAGTTCTATGGATGTATCCCTAGAGAGAGGGTGAACCATGTATATTTTGTGTTGTATGTGATTTATGCTCTATTCTTTTCCATTTGATATATTGTTGTCACATTACTGTGTTAGATCTGATAGATAGTTGTGTGGAGTAGATCTAAACTAGTAAGTGATATATAAATGTTGTATTGTTCTTGTATTAGATCCACTTGGTATTCCCTTTGGTTGTAGACATCTCTGTTCTGCGACTTCCCCATAGATACTTTAGGTGAGACTACATCTGCTTCACAGGTTTTGTTGAAAGGGCCAGTAGTTAGGGATTTTTGGTGCGCTATTGGAGTTGAACCCAAGTTCTACCCCTATGCCAACAATGATCATGAATTCACAGACGAAGAGGAAAATTACTCAGCATTATAATATGTATTTTTCTAAGCCATATGTCTTGGAGACTCCCAATAAATATGAATATTGAAGAGGGGGGGTCTAAGCGGTAGCTCTACAAATCAGAGAACTATCTTTCGAGCAATATGAAGTATTTGCAGTTTTTGGACATGGAATTTCAGAGGGGTATAGATTCATTGAATAAAGGATTCCAATCATGTATTCATACATGAACCTATTCAATATAGATTATTTCATACAAGTAGAGTCTGATTTGCATATTGAATAGATAGATTGAGCAGTAAGGAATATTTTGTGATTGGTTGTAGCAGATGGGTCAGCATTTTATGTAGCTGAGTAGAAAAGTCATGGATAATTTTATGACATATGGACAAATATGGGTTCGTGAGAGATTTGACAAGTCTAAAAAGATACATGATAGTGGATGAAAGCATAGTAACAGTTGGAATCAGTGGAATCAGTCGAATCAATGGACAAGTGGAATAAAAAAGGCAAGCAATAAAAGGCATAATAGAAGCTATATCGTTAGAATAAAGTGCAGTCATTGATGTGAACTTGAAAAGACATGATGAATTGAAATTAAGTAACTTTGAATGATTTTTATATATGTTAGTGAATTACAAGAAGAAGAATCAATGGACAAAGAACACCAGAAGAGAGGAAAGAAAACATATACAATAAATCCCACATTGATCTACACGACATCTTGTAGAAAATTCAAGCAAGTTAAATTGTCATAGAAAGAGATCAAAAGCATGAATATAGGGTGAGCACATGAAGTCATATAAATATCGTTCATAGAAAGTATATCGATAGGGGGAGTTACCCTTTTACCCATGATGTCAAAGGGGGATAAAGAGAAATATTAGAAGCATGAAAACTGGGGGAGGAACCCCAAGGGGAGATACCCTTTTCCATTTATGTCAAAGGGGAAGATAAACATGAGGAGAGAAACATCAGAGGAGCATTGGTCATAGGTGGAGTATGAGTGTTTCGATCAATGCCAAAGGGGGGGATTTTTTCGATAGTTGGTTGTCATTGATGTTGTTGGATAGTTGGTTTTCATTGATGTCAACAAGCAGTGGTTTTCATTCATGTCAATAGATGTGATGGATGTATTTCGATAAGTCTCCAAAGTGGTACCTTTGTGGAATATCTCTAAGCATGGCCCTCACGGGAATATGCTTTGAAGAAGTATACAATAAAACCATAAGTGTGGTCATGAATTCTAAATTTGTTTTAGGAATAAAGACATGAAGGATAGTTTAAATATAGTTAACATACTTATAGTTGGATAGTCTTCGTCATGTTGTTTCCAATGGTAGGTGGAACATCATGTAGTTTCTCATGGTTGAGGGGTTATGATTTCATGAATTTTGAATCCCCAAAGATGGGTTAAGAAGCCTCTAATTGGTTGCAATTCATTAATGAAAGGGTAAATTGCTTATAACAAGAAAGTTCAACAAGACCTAAAGTTAAGGAAAGAGGTTACTTAGAAAAGGTATATATGCACCTCAAGAAGTCACTCATAAGTACATCACATTCTATTGAATATCTTCTATGTGAGTAAGTTATTCTTATCTGAGGTAACCAAGGAGATCTGAGGATAATTTCATAGGGAAGATGAAGGGAAGAAGGGAGAAATTACAAGGGAGGATGAAGTCTTGTGATGATGTGTTCTAATTAAAGTCCATCTTACCATTTTCGCTATAATTTTTTTTTAGAATGCCTTTGATAGAAAAATTGGTGGTAGTTGAGAAGACATATCAAGGTATGTGTGGTAATAATTTCAACTTCTAGGTCATTGTATTTATGGAGATACACTCAGTGGAAGATAGGATTTTTGGCTAGTGTTGAAACTAGTCCCAAAACGTTGTTCAAGGTAAAACAATCATAACTTCTTCATAGAGGATACAAATTATATGAAACCAATTATAGTGTAATGATAATAGTCTATAGTTACATATTCTGTGTGAGTTTTATAATCAGATATAAAATGATGAGTGCATGGCATTTTGTACAAGTTCACTCTCCATAATAGGCTAAAATTCAGGAAAGTTTTCCATTTTCGCTATAACTTATGTTCTAAGAAGTTTCAGACTGTGAAATTTTGAGGAGATGGAAGAAAGATCTCAAAGTATCTATGGTTAAAATTTCATAACTTTTTCCATTACAGGTATGGATTTATGCTTGTTGAAAATTAGCATTTGTGACTAATAAAAAACTAGTCTTGTGAGATTGAGGTGAAGTTTGATGAAGATGTTATTATATTGTTGTTGAATTTTAGGAAGAGCTACAGGTATGTAATATTATGTATCAAGTCAAATACAGGATCAAAGGTGTTGTTTCTGAGATTAAACTTAAGGATCAAAGAGTAATGTCAGACATCAGGAAATTTTAAGAGAGTGTTTTTTCTACCTTAGTTATATGAGAAAAATTCCTTAAATGAAATTAACAGTATGGAAACACAAAGGTCGTATTTCATGTTTGAGTCAAAATTGTAATATCGAATGATGTGAGAGAAAACTACAAAACTGTAAAACAAAGAAAGGAATCAATTGTTGAAGAGCCTCACCTTGTCTGACGACAAATTTATGATCTTTAACGGGAAAGTATACCCGACAATTCGCAATCTATGTTAAAAATCATTAACGTTGATTTGTGATAAATACCATTAATATTCGGTGGTTCGTGTTTCGGGGGTTTTGGATGAAATAGAGTTGAAATTTCCCAAATGGTGAATCTGTTAAAGGTTAATTACAAGATAATGTCTTTTAAATTATTAATTAATCATGTTTAACTTCAAGTGCTTCGGATATTCGGACTTCAGGATTTTTAAATGTAACTTGAGAAGAAATCCCTGAAACTTGAAACTACGAAATGATTAATTATTCAATAATCACTTTTAAGATCTTAATTAATCATATTTTAGTTCAAGTGCTTCGGAAATTCAGACTTCGGAGATTTTAGGATATGATGAAGGGTAAACTTTTGAACTCCAAAACACGAAGTTGTTAATTATCCTTTGACCAAGATTAACTTAATTAATTAAGATTTAATATTTCGTAATTTTAATGCTTCATGGATTTGTGAGTTATCTCTTTGTTATATTTCCGAAAGGCCATCCCCCATAGTGACGTGTCAAAGATGACGTCATTCTAGATGAAGTGTCGAGACCAGGGGGTGCCACATGTTACTTAGAATCATATGAATCTTCAGATGAAAATGTCGGAAATGGATGCCACCTGTCAACCCAGGGAAGACTCAAAATACACACATGTACTATGACTCATGTCCTTTAAAGGTTTATGAAAAAGTGATAATGGACACTTTCGAGTTTCGGTACTTTAATCGTGACAACCTATTGAAATGCCTGAAGCACGAAGCTCTGAAGAGACCTTTAGTGATTTGACTCTTTAACAATCAGGCAACTCCAAAAATCTGGGAAAAGAGGGGATCGTTCGATCAAATGGGGAACTTCATCAACGATGGATATCATTATTGCCTTATGACCAGAAATAAATTTGATTTAAAATTCGAAAGTTGATTTCTGAGTTGCCACTTCGGGAAAGATGAAGTTGAGAAAGTAAAGATCAAAGTTTAGGATTATATGTGTTCCAACATAGTCTCCATCTGTGGATTGTGTCTCCCTGTGAGGCGTGGAAGAATAGTAGACCAAGTTCCTTTATTGGGTAAATTGAGTCATCATTTTATTTCTAAGAAACACCTTTGGGGAAAAATCATACAGAGAAAAATTGGACTTTAGCCGAGTCTTAGAAAACCTTCAAAACACAATAAATTATTGATCTTCGATCTATTCTGTTAATAATTTCCTTTTTCCTGAAACTGAGTTTGGATTTTCTTAAGATAATCAAAACAAATTTAAATGAAATATCAAACTTTGGTCGATTTCGTTCGCATCAAGGAAAAATAATTTCAAAAATTTATTTAGGGAAACCCTTGTCAATTTAGAATGTAAATATTACCAGAAAGAGAACTAGATACTAGAGTATGTTTATACATGTATGAAATCCTTACTGATATCATAGATATTGCTTCACTTCCAGCAATCATGTTCAGTACCCCGGTGAAGTTATCTACATCTCCCATTGAATTTCCTTTCACCACTTCAATTAGCATTGTTTCATTTTATTGAGATGAGGGAAATCATTACGTGAATTTCCTTTCATCATCCCTTTTGTAAAAAATAGGGGCAATCGAATTATGAATTTCCTTTCACCATTTGTCTTGGACTAGATGGGGGCAATCATTTTATAAATTTCCTTTCACCATTTGTCTTATATTGTTTATAATTTTGAAGTGGGGGCAATCAATTTGTATGTATCATACAAGGGATGATATATGCTTAAGATTTGACAATGAATGTCTGTCAACAATTTTTTACTGTACTCTGAACTAAATCTCTCCCGATCTTCAATACATATTTTCCTATAGGGAAGATTTTATGGGGAATTTTTATTTTCCATGGATTAGCCTTGAGCGAATTAGTCAGTTAAAATCTGTTAAAAGAAATAAAGTTATCAGGATTAGCCTAGACATACTTTCTTTCAGTTAAAATTAGAGGAACATAAAGATCTTCGCCCAATCTTGTTTTGAAGATATGTTTTTAAGTTTTCAGAGTCAAGGCAACATTATTTCTTTCTATGAATACTTAAGGAAGGATAGTGAAAAACAAAGAAGAGTAAAAGATTGAAGATAGGAAAAATGAAACAGAACAAGGACTCAGAGGGTCTGATGCAAAGGAATCTTATTTCCACACAATTTCACTTCTTGATTATCCATATTTCTCTTTTTAAGCCCCCTTTTTATTCTTATTTTCCTTTCTTTTACTTCATTTTTGTTTTGTTTTCATTTGATTCGGATAAGGCTTTGAAATTAATATGCAGATTTTTTCTTTTCCTATCATTGATCAAGTGACTTTATTTATATGAGTAAAACCTTGCTTATATCTAATAAGATTTCTTTTAGGATTTTACCTTGAACAATAAGTATAGAAGTTCATACCTCAGATTTCATTCATATTTTCAATCAAACCAATTATTAGTTCATCACCTATTTTGAGAGAAAACAAATGTTTTGAAAACTGACAGTTGGATTCCAATACCTCCTCATTCCTCATCTGACAGTAAGTATTATGCATGGGACCAAGATAGGACAAGTCAGAAAATTCCGCAGAATAGGAAAGATATGCAGCACAGATATTTATATTTTTCTTTTATGATATCGAATAGATCTTGGTTTATTTACAACGAAAAAATAAAATTTAGATAATCTATGAAAGAAAATGCAAATGCAAATTGACATAGGAAACCAAACCCAATATATACAATGTTAATGTGAAACATGATTATTTCATAAAAAAAAATTAGATAACGCCTGTTGAAAGGGGCATCAAAAGTTTATCCATCGAGATTTTCCAGTAGGACGGAATTTTTTCCCTCTGTAGCTACAATCCTGAATGGTCCGAACAAGAGATGATCGAACTTGTCGTGTTTTCCTGCATGTTCTTTTCTAGAATCCCATTTTA
This sequence comes from Picea mariana, assembly GCA_032191745.1. Classification (NCBI taxonomy): domain Eukaryota; kingdom Viridiplantae; phylum Streptophyta; class Pinopsida; order Pinales; family Pinaceae; genus Picea; species Picea mariana. The sequence goes on along the minus strand of JASDQU010737240.1, from coordinate 260,074 downwards.
AAACTAGATCACCAGGAAGAAACTCCCTGTCTTTAGATTTTTTATCGAAGAGGGCTTTCATATTATCTTGGTACTTTTGAATTTTGTCATCTACTTCGGCCCTGTTTTGTTGGACTTCGATTATTTTATTTATACTCCTTGTAACGTCATTTGGCTCCTCTTTTGTGTCTTGCCACAACTTCATCATAGGAAGAGCGATATTGATGGGAAGGACAACATCAGTACCATCAACCATTTGAAAAGGAGACATACCTATTGATTTCTCGGTGCCGATTCGGTTCACCCATAAGGCGTACTTCAAGTGAATGTGCCAAGCCTTCTTACTCTCCGTCAACACTTTTTTTATTATATTCATCAAACTCTTGTTGGATGATTCAGCCAATCCATTTCCCTGAGGATAATAGGTTGTAGAATGTCCTAGCACAATGTTATATTTTTGAAAAAAAAATACCATTTCCATAGATTTGAAAGATTGGGCATTGTCCATGACTATTTTTTGAGGGAAACCAAATATCGATAGGATGTTCTCTTCCAAGAAGTTTATTACCACTGAATCAGTGGAATTCTGAGTTGGAATGGCTTCAACCCATTTCGTTAAATAATCGGTAGCAGTTAAAATCCATTTATGTTGGGCACTTGACTGTGGGTGGATTTATCCAATGAAGTCCAGACCCCATTTTTGAAAAGGAGCCTCTATTTTGACTGGGACTAAAGGTAGTGCAGGGATATTTTTCTTACCAGAGAACAGTTGGCAAGGGTTGCAGGCTCTGACCTTGGAATTCACATCAGTAAATAACTTTGGCCAATAATATCCAGCTCTTAAATATTGTAGGTCATTTCCCTCCAAGCGTGATGTCCTCCACACACTCCTTCGTGAAATTAATTTATGACATTCTTTGTTTCAGGTTCTGTTAAACAATGTAGCAAGAAACCTAGAGGATCTTTCCATTACATTTGACCTTCAATAATACAGTATTTAACTGCATGTAGCTTCAACGTTCTTTCTTTGGATGGAGTCATGTCACTCAGGTACTGAAGGGTGTGGAGGTATGAAACAATATCACGATACCAATCAGAGGAATAAATGTTATCTTCGATCTGGATTGTAGGGGTTTGATAATCAAGTTCCTCTATATCTGGGATATATATGTGTGATTCTAGGTGGTTTATCCCGAGTGCCCTAAAATTTGATTCTGCTAACAATATCGCTAGGCCCTGACCTTTGACTATCTTGGTTGGTTTTACTTCTAGGTCAAACTCATGAATTTTGGCTAACCAACGACCTCTCTTACCATCACGATCTGGTTGTACTAATATATCTTAGAGAATGCTTGTTGGCACATAGTTGATTATTTTGGAATGCAATACATATGTCCTGAAATATTTGAGAGCTTTCACCATTGCATAAGCTTGTTTTTCCAGTATATCATATCTCAATTCGGCGTCCCTGAGACTTTTACTGAAAAAGGATATTAGTTGCTTGAAACCTTCTTTGTTCTTTTGCAGGAGTAACGTTGCGATAGTATGTTCAAATGACAAAGAAAAGACCAGGAATTCCTTAGTATAGTCCAGACTAGCTAACACTGGCCCTTCACTTATAGCTTTCTTAACTCACTCGAATAATGATTTATCTTTCATTTCACTGTATTTATTCAACATATATGTGATTAGTTTGACAATTTCGACAAATTTAGGGATAAATCTTCTCAAAAAATTTATCTTCCCTAAAAAAGATCGGATTTATTTCTTATTTCTAGGAATGTTTATTGTGTAAATAGCCTCAACTCGCTTGGGGTCGACCTTGATTCCATCCTTTGAAACTATATGACCCAAAAGCTTTCCTTATTGCATAGAAAAATGAGACTTCTTAGGGTTAGAGACAAACCATTTTTTCTGCATTTATTGAAGGTTTGTTTGAGATGAAATAGATGTTCTGCATCAAAATTTGAGAAGATTGTTAGATCATCTAAGTAAATAACAACAAATTTATCTCTCACCGATGAAATCTATATCCATGTATGTTTGAAAAGTATCCCTTGCATTCATCAAACCAAATGGCATTTTATCGTACATGAAAGTTCCCCACGACGTGGTGAAAGAAATTTTTTCTTTATCATCTTCATGGACAACAATTTGGTTGTATCTGGAGAAACCATCGATCATAGACATTTTGTTAGCGCCATCTGATTTTTCCATGATATGATCCATTTTTGGCAGTGGGTAGTTGTCTTTGAGGGATGACCAGTTTAAATTCCTAAAATCTACACAAAGCCTTATTTCTCCACTTTTCTTCCTGACAGGTACCAAATTTGCTACCCATTTGAAATACCTGAGTGGGACGATAATATTTGCTTCGAGAAGCTTATTGAATTCCCTTTCTATTACTGGAAAGAGGATAGGATTTATCTATCTCAGATTCTGCCAAAAATGTTTGATACCATGCCTCAAATGAATCTTATGTTCAATTACAGAGGTATCGTAAGTTTTTAGATCATCGTAGAACCATGCAAAGACATCTTTATACTGTTTAAGTAATTCATCATATTTATTCTTCACCTAGGTTGGAAGGTATTTAGATATCTTGACCAGTTTAGGATCCTCTTTAGTTCCTATATTATAGTCTTCAACCTCTTCGGGCTAAGGTCGTAAGTTAGATTTTAAGGGTATATCATATTGGTCAAACAATCTCTCTAAGGGTATCAGACCTCTGGGGATCTGATTGTTCTTAAGCACAAGAATTCAGTGATTGGAGATCTTATCCTAGAAATTTTCAGGATCTTCACCTTCCTGCATGATGCATATAGGATTGTTATGATTTTCTTGATCTATATGAGTCTCAGAGAACTCATCAACCATTTCTAGGAACTGTTTAATCTGCTCGTCATCTTCAAAGAAATGCCATTGGTGCACATTATTTGGGATTGAAGGTATGTGTCTCATTTCGATATGATACTTCAGCTTTAGGATAGTAGGTGGTACAAACATCACTGCTGCTTTGGCTAAAGAGTCTGCCTACTAATTTTTCATTCTGGGAATGTAATGAATGTTAAATGATGAGAAGAAATTATCTATCAAATACCAGGCACAATTTATGTATGACCTTAGCCTTTGATGTTTATCTTTATATTGTTTCTTTATTTGTTTCACAATAAGATCTGCATCACCATAAACTATTAGATGTTCAATTTTTAGCTTCCTGGAAGCCTCTAATCCTAATACTAGATCTTCATACTCACAAACATTATTTGTATAATCAATTTCCCACTGTGTTGGCACAGGGGCGGACCCAAGGTTCAATGCTTCAACACCGCACCAACAAAACCCTAACTACCACCCCTTTTGAAAACACCTGCGAAGCATATGAAGTCTCACCTGAGGTAGAGGCAGGGTGGGTTGTGGGACTCAGGTGTCTACAACCAATATGGGACACATATCTGTGATTACAACACTTAGCAGAGCACTTATCCAAACATATGCATTAGTTCATGAGTCTCATTCACATCGCATATTAAACCCTTATTACAGATCAACACAGTAACAATATAGATCAAACACTTTCAATCACTTAGCACATAGCATTAGCTCAGATCTAACATTCATTTATCTTTAATACCATTAATCACTAAGAAATAATCATCAGATTCATTCATCATACATTATAACAACAACACTAAGAAAATAAACAGCTTAATCCACATCGCACAAAGCACATCAAGACACAGGATATACGTGGTTCACCCCAGTGTGGGGATACGTCCACCAACTTGTTCTTCTTATTTATTAGTCTTCAATATTCTTACATTCATCTGCTCCTATGCACAAAGACACATAGCCAAACTCTGCAGAGGACAGGAGATCTGTGCGTTGAGGGCCATATCCTCCTTCCCAAAATCAGGTTGAGGCATAGATCCACACTCTACATAGTTTTTTTCACAAAGAAACTTACAACCTCTTGCACTAAGCCAACATTAACACTTACAACATATTGTACACATAGCCCACCATCTTGTTAGTTACCCTTCTTACATTGCTTAGCTGCTTATTTATACATTTACAAAAAGACCTAAACATGGGTAAACCCATGGGAAAACATCCCATAACATGTTACATAAACCCTAGTAAACCCTTTGTTGGGTCCATAAGCCCACAAAATGAGGGAAACTCGCGATCTCAGCTCTTCCTAGGTGCTCCATCTTTGACCAGCCTGTCGAAGTCCAAAAAGTGTTCAAACATGACCAATGTTTCCTCAAAACTTGGTCAAGGGCCAACAGGCCCCCAACACTCACCTGTGACTCATCTCGAGTCACTCAGATCTGAGCAACACTACCTCAAAGGCCTCAAGCTTAGCTCGAGCTGCCTCGACTTGCTGCTTCTCTAGAGCTTCCTGTTCAGAAAAATCTCGAATCACTTGCTCTGTAACAAGTCCTTCCAGGCATTGTTCCACTATTACAACCACTTGGTATAGTTGCGAGCCTTGTCCTTCAATCTCTTCAAAAATTGTGTAGGCCTCGTTCCGCACTGACTATATTCTCTATGTAACTTCCATGAATTTTCTCTGGATGGAAATAATTTGTTGTTGGATTGTGCATTGCTCCTGTGATCTCTTCATTGGCTTGACTGTAGTGAGTAGCTGCATCTGCACCTACACGGTAGATGCCTTCTGCTACACCTCCTGGAGATGTGCTTCCAATTTCCTCAGCTTCGGATCTTCTGGGAGGCATTCATAGGTTTGTGCACTTTGATCACTCAATTTCTTACATTCTAAGGTGAGGAACTTAATCCTTCCAAATTCTCTTTTAGAGGCTTCCTTCTTTTGGTCACGCACTTCTTGTGGAGTGCTCGACGCTGCTTGGAGATCTAACTCCATTATCCTTTCTTGAATTTGTTTAATGGCCTCAACAATCTTCCCCACTTGCATCACGACTGACTCTGGTTCCTCCTGTTCCAAGCCTGACATAGAACGAAGTGATTTAGTCATCACTTCTTTGACCATAGTCTGCTCTGTGAGAAAATGGTATTTTTCTTTCTGTATCTTCGCATTGTCCTCCTCAAACATCGCCCAAAATTCATCTTTCTCCTTCTTGTAGGCAGTTACAGAGGACTGTGCAACTCATAGTTTCTCTAAGACCTCCTCCTTTTCTTGCTTCAATATTTTGTAGCCTGTTCCTTTTCTTCTTGTACTTGTTGAATCCAAGCCTCTATTTCATATGCTAGTATTCGTAATTGGGAGGGCTCATCCCCCAATTCTGCAATATTCGATGAAGAAGGAACATCAGATACTGTGCAGTTAGAATGGATGGCTTGTTGTATCTCCTTCAGCTCCTTCTCGATTCTTTCATACAATGTCTCCTACTTTGCTCCATATAGTTGCAAGATATCCTCTAAATCATCCTCCACAGATGCGATGATTAGGTCGACGTCGTCCATTGTGAGCATGGCCTTCATCTTAGGCTTACTGGTGCACATCTTCTTTCTTGTCGAAGGTTTCTGTAGGGAAACCTTTCTTTTCTTTGATGTTTCTTCCTCAGTAGGGGGGTCCTTAAGTCGTGTAGCTTCACCTTCTTCTTGAATTTCTCCATTATCATCTCCTCCTTGTCCATTTCCTTGGTATTCTCCTCCTCCTTCTAGCGATCCAGATCCATCTTCTGTAGAGGCATTGTCCTCCTCATGAATTTCTTGTATTTCTACCTTTTTCTTATTTTTCTTCGCACTGCTCTTCCCGACATGCTCGACCCAGGTGACCAAGGGGATTCCTATGATGTCCGTGTTGGAGAGCTATGCATATTCAACCGGTACAAGGAACTTCGTCGGCCATTCTTTGGTGATCGCCTCCATATCTTCGTCGGTCATCTTATAATATGACTACAACTCCTCCTTGCTTTCATCCCTACATGTAGTGATATAGATAAAGTGTCGATCTACATGGAACTTCACTAGCGGTATGCACTAGTGCAATGTGTTCTGTGTCATGCATGGGAATGCCTCAATAGAACACTTCAGCTACTGGTAGTAGGCATGGAACACAGTGTTTGACTGCCACTGCTTCAACATATCATTTGTATACCACAAGGTGGAGAACCTCACAGCCAATGGCTTTGATGCCTCAACTTCTGGAAATGTCTCTCCTTCCAGCATCTGCCAAGAGACAAATGTGATTAATACAAGTAACCAATTGAAATGGAATTCATACACCTAATCCTGCGCTTCGCGCCAATCTTTCTCAAGCTCGTTGATGAGGTAACTCGCCTAGTTTATTTTCACACCCTTTACGCACTTTCCTACAAGGTATACTATGAACCCAGTGACCTGTGTCGGATGATTCTTTCTGACGATCTTGCCAGCTATAACTTGGTAAGAAAGGCACACTGCGCCATCCTGGATAGAGGCTACCTTTTAGCCTCACTTTCCCTTTTCTACATTGCCATAATCCTCCTTTATGCATTTTTCCAAGGAGTGATCTGAGGCATTCCCTGGGTAGAACTATTGAGGGTTGGGGCCCTATATGCTCAGTCCTATGATCAGGTAGATCAACGTCGAATCCACAATGATGTGCTTGTCGATCCACAAATATCCTACATGGTAGCCCGACAAGAGGAGTTTAATGCAAGTGTTAACCTCCTGGTGTCGGTTGAAGTGAGGGATCTTCATTACATTCAATATCATTGACTTTGTGAGTTCCTTAATCCATCGATGGGAGACTATGCGTGGATTCTTCCCAATCATCTTCATCAAATACCTATGGGGAGTGAGCATGGTGTAGTTCTTTCTTTCGTTCAAATTAAAGTCGTTGTTCTTCAGGGATGGGATCTGTCCTAACTGGGTTCCAACTATGTATATCCCCTTCAGGATGTATGCAATGATTAACGTATACTCAAAATCATGAGGGATTCTGTCACAGCTAACCGTGCCAATCAAAGGCGGTATGTAATCTGGCAAGACCGATGGGATCTGCTTCACGTTAGCCAAATCGTCGTGGTTCTTTCTTCACTTCTCAGTAGCATGGCTATAATGATGTCCAGTTGAGGGGGATGCTTGCAATCCCCCAGTTGACAATGTATGTATTCCTACAGACATAACTCTCTCAGCCATGTGCTCCTCGAGAATATCCTCCACAGACTTCTTTAACACGCTAGGTTCGCCCGACATTCACACTTGTGACCAAATAGATCGAGTAGGACAATAAAAAAGAGAGGTAATCCAACTGATGGCGAGGTATATAAATCACAGCACAATATACAATCGATTATCTATTAGCTCGTATAATCACGGTTGGAAAAACGTGGTCACGACGCAGCCTCCGACGGGTTAAATAATAAAGCGTCGTAACAGATTCCTCCAACGGGCAAGAGTGCATCCATCAATGTGAATCCATTCATTATGGTGTGGTCTCAATGGTCCATTCGCTCATAACTGTGTTTTCTATCTATTATGGGGAATCATTCTAATGGTCGGGGTGCCTCCAATAGTCATATAGCTTCGCCGTGGCGAAGTCCCTTTCTGCGTGGTTCTGCTTTTTCAGTGAGGTTCAATTTTTGTAGATCTACCTCCTGGGAAGTCTTCCTTCTATTCTTTGTATCTTCCTATAGTTTTTGTAGCTTAGCTTTCTTCTTATTAAGCTTCCTAGCCTTCTTCCCATTTGTATTCTTATTCTCTCCTAATGAAAGGACTTCACACTGTTGATGTGCTCTTATAGATTCTGAGGTTAATGCCCCTTCCTCTTACTATTTTCGGGGTGGTTATACTTCTTTCCCACATGGACAAGTTCTTCAAGCCTTCCTGCATTCTTTCAACTTTGACACCTAATTCTCTTTCCCTCTATTGCTTCTACTTGTCCTCTTGTTATTCTATTAGTCGCTCTATTTTTTTGGTTATGAAGTCCCTTAGTTCTTTCTTTTTCTATTATGTAGCTTCCTCCTCTTCTTTCCTTCTGATCTGATCCTTCTCAATCCAAGTCTTTCCTAATAAAACTAGAAAATGGGCATTGTTCTCAACAAATTTAATGACTTTAAATTCTTCTTCAGTCGATGTTTCATGAGAAATCATAGGTATATTAGTAACCCTTCCACATAGGTTTATCATCTTTCCTTTAAATAAACCTATCGTTCCCAATGAAGGTATCATAACAGGTCTTCCCAAAATTTCCCAAGTGCTTTCTGGCATAATATTCACGTGTGTTTCGTCATCCAATACACAATCTATGTCGAAGTCTTCTATTCTTGTAACTATGCGTTGTTTTTCTTTCAGGACCTCTGGTAAACTGATGTCTCTGTGATCATCCATTACTTATTTTAACTGTACTAACATAGTCTCCAACTCTTTCTCTTTATGATTCCCCAACATTCTCTTATCCTTTTGAATTTCTTCAGAGTTTTCTTATCTCGTGTTCATATTTTCAACTTTATCAATCATTCTTGGACAATCCTCAACCTCATGACCAATAACTTCACAGTAAAGACAAATAGGACCTGTACCAGGGAATTCCTTAGCAATATTTCGTGGTCTTATGCAATTATAACATAGTGTCAATCCTCTCTTTATTTTAAAAGATCCCCAGCCTCTCATGTACTTCACACTGGGATCACAGTGTTGGACCTGCAATCTGCAAAAATTATTTCTAGGTTCCTACATCCACTTGTTAGTCCAAAAATTCTTTCTATGCATAGGAATAACATATCTTTCTCTATTTCTATGAAATTTATTCATATCAAATCTTTCTTCTAACTGTGCCCTAGATTTCATACTAGGATAAAATCTATCAAACATATCTAGACTCATGTTTTCGAAGAAAACATTTCCACTTATCTTACCCTTACCAGAGCACAAAGATTTAAGATCTTACCTCTTTTCTTTAGATCAGGTCTCTTTCTTAGAACAGAGCTTCACAAGTCAATTAGAATATTGCGCACTACAACAACAGATCTTTGCACAGAGATTTCTTTTTTTTCTTCATTTCCTAGCAATCACAATTTCAGTTCCTGGAAACAGAACCATTTGTTGTCACAGGGGAAGACCTGGGGTTCAACGCTTCAACAAAGAATCAACAAAACCCTAACTACTGGCCCTTTCGACAACATATGTGAAGCAGATGAAGTATCACCCAAGGTAGAGTCAGGGGGGGTTGTAGGACTCAGGTGTCTACAACTAAGCTGAGACATAGATCTGTGATTACAACACTTAGCATAGCACTTAGCCAACCATATGCATTAGTTCATGAGTCTCATTCACACCACATATTAAAACCTTATTGCAGATCAGTGCAGTAACAATACATATCAAGAACTTTCAATCACTTATCACATGGAATTATCTTGGATCTAACATTCATTTATCTTTAATACCATTAAGCACTAAGAAATAATCATCAGATGCATTCATCATACATTATAACAACAACACTAAGAAAATAAACAACATAATCCACATCGCACAAAGAACATCAAGACACGGGATATACATGGTTCACCCCAGTGTGGGGCTACGTCCACCAAATTCATATTCTTCTTTATTAGTCTTCAATCTTCTTACATTCATCTACTCTTGTGCACAAAGCCACAGAGCCAAACTCCACAGAGGACAAGAGATCTGCGTGTTGCGCACCAGATCATCCTTCCCAAAATCAGGTCGAGGTACAGAGCCACACTCTACACAATATGTTTCACAAAGAAACTTACAACCTCTTGCACTAAGCCAACATTAAGACTTACAACATATTGTGCACATAGCCCACCAACCTGTTAATTACCCTTCTTACATCATTTAGCTTCTTATTTATGCATTTACAAAAAGGCCTAAACATGGCTAAACCCATGGGCCAACATCCCATAACCTGTTACATAAACCCTATTGAACCATTTTCTAGTTCCACAAGCCTGCAAAATGAGTGAGATCCCACGATCTCAGCTCTGCCTGGGTGCTCCATCTTCGACTAGCCTGGTGAAGTCCCAAAAGTGGTCAAACACGACCAATGTTTCCTCAAAACTTGGTCAAGGTCCAACACATTGTAATATTTATGAAAAGGGGATGACGTACTCATCTCTAGGTGCAACAAATAACACTCCAGCCCCTACCCCTTCGCAGGATGAAGCACCATCAAAAAAACAATTCTATACTCTTTCTCTATTATTTACACTTTTCTTTGTTTTTTCTATTTTTTTATTTTCTTCTTCTGTACATTCTTCAAAATCATCATCTATTGATAAAATACAATTTCCTAAATCTTGATCGGAAACATAGACTGGGTAGTTGTTTGGGTTTTGTGGGTCACTTACAGTATATGCCAGTCTAGTCTCTTTGTATAATTGAGTAAATTGTACAGCGAAAATTGGGATCGTAGCATAAGTCATGTCCAGGTGAAGTGATCCTCCTGATTTTTCACCCCAAGATATGGATAGGAGCATGTCGTACYTGGTAGGGATGTCAACAACAACTACATCCATAAGGATACTCTTTACATGGATCTGTGCAAGATTTACTACCAAATATTTGATCATGCAAAGACACTTAAMTTTTCTGGAATCAAATGAGTATAAATCTTGATAAGGTCTAGTGATTTCAAGGCCCAATTTTTCCATAATAATTTTAGGCATTAAATTATGAGAGGCCCCAGAATCTAACATGCAGTTGTGAAGTAAGTGGTCATGTGCAGTTAATGTAATATAAAACGAAGCAACAAACTCCTTAGTATTTTCGATGTGCGAACCAAACATAATCATAGGTCTTTCATCTTGTAGATTGATAACATCTGCGTGACATTCATCATCAGAAAAAATTATCATCTTAGCAATTTGTTTCTTATAAATTGGATTCTTGGCAAGCTCAACGAGGGGCATGGGGATTTTAATTTAATTTAGTACATTTTCTAAACTGAAACCTCCAGTCGTTTTTTCGATTTCTTTGTTTGGAGCTTGTGCTTCAATATTCTCAGTTTTATTAGTTTGTGTTGCTCTTGTTTCAACTGCTTTTGTTTGGGCAGCTTGTGTTTCAACTAGAGGTTTAGTAATAACTACTTCGTTCACTTTATTTCTTGATAAAATATTTTTCGGTGGAACGTTTGTAGAATTTGTTTCTCTGGGCCTTAAATTGTACTTTTGTTGAAGTTTGACCAATATGGAGTCGGTGATTCCTTGATATGCAGACTCTCCCATATTATTTATACTTTACTCATTATTAAATAGGGGTTCTAGGTCTATATACTTTTTATAATCCTGTCTAGTTAAATGAGAATCTTAGTCATCATCACTTAGGTTGTTTAGATCCTCTTCTAACCCCACATAATTTTTCATATCATCCCTTTGTATAAAAAAATTCATTTTAAAAGGAGCTTGGATTTTTTTATCTTCATTTTTCACTTGTCTTTGTTGCGTCTGAGGGTTGGGATTTCTCCTGAACTAATTTCTAGCACATGGATCAGGTTTTTCTTGATCTAGTTCCATTCTAGATAATTTTTTTGACAAATATTTGATTATCTTAGCCATCTCATCCATTTTTTCTTCTACAGACTTCCCAGATCTGGAGGGTCCTGCTTGTTCCCTAAAACGTTTAGGTTCTTTGGTTCATGTCTCAACCTTGGATTTTAATTTACCAGATGCCATCATATTTGATTCGATTTCTATGGCATCGTCCTGAATTCCTTCCAGAGTGGAAGACCTTCTTTCTCTTAAAATTAGGGCAAAGTCAGGTTCGAAATCCCCTGTGAAGGTTACCTTTCTTGCTAGTTGAGAGGGTTTAACTTCAGCTGGGATCTTATGATATAGTTTTTTGAATCTCTAAGTAAATTTGAGAACTGACTCATAGTTATTTTTTCTTAGGGCCCTGAATTCAGTCAAATAATACAGATGGTCTTTATTTTCTCCCCATTGTCTTAAAAATGTGTTTTATAGATCATCATATGACCGCAGGGATCCTACCGGAAGTCCTCGAAACCAGATTCCTACTTGTCCTTCAAAATTTTGCACTAAAATCCTTGAGTAAACATCTTCATGCTCAATTCCAAGGATATCAACAAACTGATCGAAAAAGGTTATCTACTTTATTGCGGTTGAATTCCCTTATCCCGTAAATTTTGGTAAGTTCTTCATATAATTTTCAGCCAAATCGTGCAGGATAGCAGGGAGGACCAAGGGAGTGTGTCTGGTCACTAAATTGTAAACAATTATAGGGGGTGGGGGTTGTTCTTGACCTTTTACACATGCTCCTCTGCCTCCAGCACCACCTCCTCCAGCAGCAGCCATTGGAAGTCTAGGGACTGACTTTGGGAAAAAAGAGGGTTTTCAAAAACTTCGAGGGACCGAAGTGATGACCTTTCAACTTCTTCAGGATAAGGCGAAGGAAACTCCAGAAAAAGTTCGTTAGGAGATGAAAAGTCTAGAAGAGGAGGAAAAGGGAAATGTGGATAGGTTTCCTCAAACTTACAAGACGTATAAATAGGTGAACCGATAGGAGACGAATCAGGGTATAAAATATGTTCTTCAGAGTTTCGGAGAACTGGAACTTTTACTTCAGGCAAGGATGAGGTAGACAGAAAATTAATTAAAGTGGGTATAGAGAGGGATCTTTCGTTATGAACTTTAGGAGTACCAGTCGATTCAATCTCATTCTTTATTTTGGGTACAATTTCCTCTAGGCTCTCAAACCTAACCTCAGTTTTACCAGTTGATGTCTCCATAGAGGGTTCTTGTTTAAAATTATGTTCAGGGATTAGTTCCTCAACCAGAATCTTAGTATTGACTTGTGCAACTTTGGGTTGGTATATTTTACCTGTTGATGCGGTAGTTGATTTGAGGTATCCCTTTGGTTTTGAACAACCTTTCAGGATTTGATACAGGTGTGGTATGCTTATCGTCTAGGTTCTTTTTGGTATTATTTCAATCGGATGCCATTTTATCTGTGGTGGAGTCGCCAAGTGAAAGATAAAAATAGCCTTACTTGTTATTCAATATTTGTTCACTATCAAATATAGAATCTTACCTTGTCTTTTTCCCAGGGAAAAATAACTTCGTTTCTCCGTCCCCAGCAACGGCGCCAAAAATATGTTGTTCCTAAGATTAAAATTAAGGCTCAAAGAGTAATGTCAGGCATTAGGAAAGTTTAAGAGAGTGTTTTTTAAAATTTCTTTTTCTACCTTACTTATATGAGAAAAATTCCTTAAATGAAATTAAAAGTATGGAAACACAGAGACCGTACTTCGTGTCTGAGTCAAAATTGTAATATCGAATGATGTGAGAGAAAAATACAAAACTATAAAACAAAGCAAGGCATCAATTGTTGAAGAGTCTCACCTTGTCTGACGACAAATTTATGATATTTAACGGGAAATTATACCTGACGATCTGCAATCTGTGTTAAAAATCATTATCGTTGATTTGTGATAAATGCCATTAATATTCGGTGGTTCGTGTTTCGGGGGTTTTGGATGAAACATAATTGAAATTTCCTGAATGGCGAATCTGCGAAAGGTTAATTATGAGATAATCCATTTTAAAATATTAATTAATCATGTTTAACTTCAAGTGCTTCGGATATTTAGACTTCAGGATTTTTAAATGTAACTTGAGAAGAAATCCTCGAAACCTGAAACTGCGAAATGATTAATTATCTGATAATCGCTTTTAAGATATTAATTAATCATATTTTAGTTCAAGTGCTTTGGAAATTAGGAATTTAGATATTTTAGGATATGATGTAGGGTAAACGTCTGAACTCCGAAACGCGAAGTCGTTAATTATCCTTTGACCAGGATTAACTTAATTAATTAAGATTTAATATTTTGGCATTTTAATGCTTCGTCGATTTGCAATTTATATCTTTCTTATATTTCCAAAAGGCCATCCCCCGTAGTGACATGTCGAAGATGAATTCATTCTAGATGATTTGTCAAGACCAAGGGGTGCCATGTGTTACCTAGAATCGTATGAATCTTCAGATGAAAATGTTGTAAATGGATGTCATGTGTCAACCCAGGGAAGACTCAAAAGATACACGTGTACTATGACTCATGTCCTTTAAATGTTTATGAAAAACTGATAATGGACACTTTCGGGTTTTGAGACTTGAATCGTGAAGACCTATTGAAATGCCCAAAGCATGAAGCTCTGAAGCGACCTTTAGTGATTTGACTCTTTAACAATCAGGTGGCTCCAAAACTCTGGGAAAAGAGGGGATCATTTGATCAAACGGGGAACTTCATAAACAACGGAGATCATGCGTGCCTTATGACCATAAATAAATTTGATTTAAGCTTCGAAAGTTGATTTCTAAATTGCCACTTCGAGAAATATGAAGTTGAGAAAGTAAAGCTCAAAGTTTAGGATTATATGTGTTCCAACAAGAGGTATGCTTATGTGTTAGTTTTGAGGCTTATGCTTATGTTTTTATGGTACATGCTTGAGGCATGTCATGGTAGTGATTGTGCATGATACACCTTGGTGATGGTATGATACATTGTTAGAGGAACATATTGGATACTTAGCATATGGTTTGATGGTATCTCTTGGTATATTGTTTATGGATGTTGGCACATGCTTGAAGCACATGGTTTGAGGTACATATTATTTACATGTTGATGATGTGATGGTCATCCCTTGGTATCTTGTTGAGGCAATGGTATATTTTTGAGGCACATTTTTGGTGCATGGTGTGAGGCATATTCTTGGTACATGTACGAGGTTCATTCCTTGTTGATGTTGGTACATGGTTGATGTACGTGATATGGTACATGGTTTATGTACTTGGTATGGTACATGGTTGATGCATGGTATGGTATAGGTTGATGTACATGGTATGGAGCAGGTTCTGGTTGATGGTTGATGTACATGGTTTGGTGATGGTTTTTGTATCCATGTGAGTGGATCTGGTTATAGTTGGTTGATGATGGTATATCAATGACAGAGACATTGACATAGACAGTGACACATTGGATCAATGTTTGATCATCAGTGAAAGGTTTATGTGATAGTGGTAGTCATGGGTTGATGTCAAAGTGATAGTGACAGGTTGGTTGATGTGGACAATGACAGGTTGGTTGAAGTATTGGTGACATTGGTAGTGATAGTAATAGTGATAATGATAGTGAGTCTACACTTATATTTCAAGGTGGAAAGACATGGAAAGGAAAGGGGCTTGTAGCCTCCTTTCGGTTGGTGTCAGAGAAATCATAGATTTGGAACTTCCTTTAGGTTGGTGCATATAAATTAGGGGGTCATAGCCTCCTTCCATTTGGTGCTAGAGAACTCAAGGAATTAGTGTTATGGGAAAAATTCTCATAGGGATCTCACTGAGTGGATCATTTTTATCTCCCTAGGATAAGACTAGATATCCTATAAATGAGGGGTATATTTCTTATGGTTCTCCTAGAAACAAGCAATAAGATCATTACACAAGAATATTTAAGAATGGAATACCTTTTCCTGAAGGTTTTCCTTAGTATATTCTTGGTTGTTGTAGTCCTAAAGTTCCATATCCAACTTCTACAACCTTCTTCCTGCACACCAAAGAAAAAACAATACCATTCTTCTTATCTTCCTAGTATTTGATTCCTAGATCTAGCTTGAATCTAATATGATATATAATATATTAAATCATATCTAAACATTTATATATCGATGAAAAATATTCGGGGGAAAAAATGATCTATTCATTGCAAATAGAAACTTACATCACAATTGCATACCTCAAGTGTTGATGTAGGCTCCTTCAATCTCCTTTCTCCTTGCTTCTCCTTACAACTGCTTAGTCATGCTAGACTCCAAATACTTATGTCTTAATACCTCTACAGTTTGGCATCATAAACTTGTTATTGAAATATTCCTCCTCTTTCCCAAGGATTGACTTTGTTATTTATCTCTTGGAGGAGGCTTGGGAGAAGATTCTAGATCTTCTAGAGGCCACTAAAGACTCGAATGATGTGAGTTCTCAGTTCCTAGGCATGAATATCCAACTCATATATTTCCTCTCACCTTGTAACTCCCCAATTCTAGAAACTTGGCAGTGCTTTGCGAGTTGCACAACTAGTTTCAAGCAAGTGCCTCTCTTGTTTTCTGTTAGGTGTCCCATGAGGATGTTTCAAACTGGGTAAAAAGGGCTCCAAAAGGTGTGAAACCCTAGGCAAAAGATGCATTAGGGAATTAATCCTATGATGGCATCATCTCTGGTCTATAATGTGGGAATTAAGGTTGTAACAGATGCCCCCTAATGTGTGAGGTCAGGAAAGGAGTGGATGGTCAAAACACATTATAATAATGTGCATATGAGGCAGTGTAAGGAAAGATCAAAGGAGGTTTGAAGACCAATGAAGTATTTCAATCAAACACCAAGGATGAGAATATATATAGAACAATTCATTAGGTATACATACTCAGACTCTGAATGAGCACGGTCGCCAAACAATACACTGTGGATCCATGATATGAAATCAATCATAGCCATCGACAAATACAATGTGGATCTATGAAACAACAAATATATGTCAGGAAGACAAAAAACACTAAGGATAGTGCCACGAAAGTATTCATATACAAGTGATATACTCCAACACAACTTGGGAGAGGATGTTGTAATGGAATGATGTGTCCCAAAAACCAAGGTATTCTTCCCAAACCCAGATGGTACGAGTCTACAACATGTGAATAAATGACTTGATGTCGAGCATAGTAGAAACTATTTGATTACCAATCATTGATGAAAACTGTTAACAGATGCAAGGGGACCCTTTGATGATATGTACCCCAATGTACCTAGTAAAATTTAGTGAGTGTGAATAGAGGATATGATGTTGAACACCCGTAGAATCAATCGATCATGATTCAATGAAGGAAACCCATCATCAATAGAGAGGAGGCCTTCCTCTAATGAATGCAAGATCCAAGGTACTAGTTGGTTTCTATATCCCTAGCCTAGATAGTGTGCTAAAGTCGATAGGAAAATATCCATCAAAGAAGGGACTTGATGTGTCCCCCATCAATCGACACGAAACATACACTAAGAGATGATGGGAAGAGAGAGTATCACAAAGTACAACTGACATAGGGATGGTCGACTCAGAAAGTCAACAAAACAACAGATGGCCAACTCAAGATTAAATTTCCCTTGAACATATAGCATGACACGATGGTGACTTGGAAGCAAGACACAAGAGTTGGAAGAATATAGTGCAACAACAGAGGAGGCATTGAAGCACTCTCCATTATTATTGGAAGAGTAACCAATCGAAGGAGTATATTTGACTCATATTATTGGAACAACTCCTAGGAAATATAAATCCCTTCTAAATGATGAGGACTCAAATAGTTTTCACGTTTAAGGGTGACTCGAATGATGCTACGATGTTGAGAATAGACCAATGGTGAAAAACCCCCACTCTTTTTTTTTTATTTGTTTTGGTATCCTTCATGGTTTAACGAGCATGAAATAATGACACAAGTATGTTTGATCTCCTTGATGGTTTAACAAGAAATAAAGAGTTACCCAAGTAACATCGATGTAATTTTTCATAAATTTAGTGCCCCAAGCCCGAAAAAGGATAAAACAATACAAGGGAGAACTCTTCTATCCCAGGTGGAATAGAGTATTTTTTTTTTGTAATTAGTCCATCCAGTCCAGAAAAGGGTTAAACTTATACTGAATGGACTTCCGTTCAAACAATTTAACGAGTGTGAAAGAAGACAATCTCACTCAGAAATATTTTCATATTTAGAGATTTTGAAAAGATCTTAAAGGAGACTCGGTGGAAGAGAATGAGTGGCTTAACAACATGCTCCTATTTTCCATGTGCATGGAATCGACCTAAGAAATGAGGGATTCAAATGGTACTGTAAAGTGATTTCCAACCTTAGCAGCATGTTCTCTCCCTGGGAATATGGATGCAAAGAGGAGACCAAATAATGCAAGAGGCAGGTGGTCAAGGATACTACATATAAGTAAGCAAGATATGGGAAAACAACGATGCAACGATGGGAGGTATGACACAAGAATAAAATTCATAAGTGACTATTAAGCAACATAAAAAATATTGTGAACCCCCATGGGATATGACCATAATAAATAAGAGGAGAATGAGGCTCAATATTCAAGTGATGGTGGGGCTAAAGGAGGGCTCCCGAGCCTGTGGGGAAAAAACTAGCATGGGCACCAAATGGAAATATGGGTGCTAACTAGGGTTCCTATGAAGGGTAGGCACTACCGAACTAGTTACAATGTGAAAGAGGAGTGGTTAAGGTCACAACTGACCAGATTCAAACCTAAGGCATATTGTTGGCAGTATGGACGTTTGATAATGCAAAGTAGAAAATGCAAGGAAACACATATCCCTATATGCCAGTTTGGGAATGCATACCTCAAGATCAGTGGAAGGCATCGTATTTGTAACAAAAGTCCCTAGAATCCTGTCAACCATATGTAAACTATATTCCAAGATCAAAACACATAGAGAAATCTCAAAAAAGGAAATTTTTATTTTTATTTTTCGGATATGATATATGCAAAACAAAAGAAAACTCACATCACACACCTAAGTAAAACGGACTACACATTCTGATTCTTTAGGAAAAGTAGATATCATGGCTAGGCTCAGGCTAAGGATCCTTTTCATAATCAATGAACTCATGAGCCAATGTTGGAATCATATGGCTTACCATGCTGGGGCCATTCCACATAGGAATGAATCTATGTGGCTGAAGATACTCATCATGAGTGATTTCGTGAGCTAGGAAAACTTCTTGATGGGACCCATCAAGACGTGAAGGAAGCACAAAATGATGATCTTCTATGGGAGGGATAGAAGATAATTCAGTGGAAATTTTTGAAAAATAAAACCAAGGTGGAAAAGGGTCAAGACTAGGGGTTTCACTAGGTGTCCCAACAAATGCCCCTAGTCTCAGATTAAGGCCCATCATGTCAACTCTCATAGGTTCCAAACTAGGTAGGATGGATTCTTGATGGTTCTCATCTTCCCTAGGCTTATTTTTTAAATCCATGACATCCAATATGGCATCTTCTAAAGGAAACTCATAATCAAGGGGGTCATGTGGACTGAGAGAGTCAACAATCCATACAGGTAGAGTTGGATGATCACACTCCATATGAGGATGGAGTAGTTGACTAGTATCATCGGATGCTAATGGGATTTTCATATTGATAATCTCAACCACAGTTAGCAGGATGGATTCTCCGTATGAATCAACATCCTCAGGGTGAGGTACCACCCAAGGATCCACTAGTAGATGAATAAATCATGTTGATGGGGGATATGGTTGCAGTAGGATATGGTGGGGAAAGAGGTAATATACCCATAAGTGAAGGATATTTGAACATCCTCACACCAACGTTCATATTAGATTATGTTGTATCACCTACAAAGGGTACATTAGACCCCACATTAGATCCAAGGTCTACGGTGAAAAAATCAAGCTGATCAATCATAACAATTTTCCCTTGGTGAGGGAAACATAGAACCATAAAGACTGATGAGACAACTACAGTCATTGCATAGAACCAACTGTGCCCGAGTAATAGATTGTACTCGAGTGGTGTGTTGATGAATTCTATGGCAATGGAGACAGTCTTTCCACCTAACTCCATAGGTAAGGCAGTGATAATTCCATATGGTTGGAACATATGTACATCGAAGAATTTTAAAAGGGTGGAAGACATATCAAGCTTGGGAGAGCCCAAGGGTTTCCAACAAGAAATAAAAATGATGCAAGTTGAGGTTCCTTCATCAATGATTGTTTGGAAGATGTTTTTTCCCATCATTCACACTTTAATCTGGAATGATACTTGATGGGAGAGCCTATGAGTAACTTGGGTGGTTTCAAAGGTAATCAAGATTGACTCCAAGGTATCATCCCCTCCTATGGCCGATAGAAAGGCTTTCCACTGCGTGGGGTATATTTGGAGAATTTAGAGGGCCAACATGACACGAGGTGCCTAGGCTAAGTCTTCCACAATATTGTAGTTGTGGAAATCTCATGCATTGGGATGATGTGTCATGAATTCCCTTCAGGGCATGAAGCAGTGCGTCAAGGAATGATTTCTCTATCTAAAGAGGGCCATTTGGTCCAGAAGAAGATGTTGTTTCTATGGCAGCATTAGAAAGCTCAAGAATGTCATAGTTCTTGTTCCAAGTTTGCAAGCTGATTGTGTGGTCACACATGTAAATTGAAGCATTCAATGAGGACCCCTCATGGTGAGGGGTACCTATGATGCCCCCTGGCGGAGGGGAAGGATTTGAGGAAACCATGTTTTGAGGTTGGGGAGGGAAGGGATGAGTTAATACAATAGTTTACTGGGGGGGGAGCTATTGTTTCAAATACCAATGGATTTCATCTTTTCAAGGGAACTGGTGAGTGGGATGGTCCTCCCCTCAGATGGTGCAGGGGAACTGATCTTTCCTCTTCTCCTTAGTGCCTCCCTCCTTAGTAGTTTGAGTAGTGGAAATCCCTTTCTCATCAGTGGAATTTTTCTTTTTTTTCCTATTTTTCTTTCCTCCAGGTTGTTGAGGATTATTTTATTGCATGGACTTCACCGAATTCACCTCAGAAGTTTGAGGAGGGACTACAGTAATTTGAGCATTAGTGCCATTTGTTGATGGTTGTGATTGAATGAACAATTGTCCCATCTGATCATCTAGTTTATTAATATATGCATGAGAAATAGAACCAACCACACGATCGGCATGGGCCCTAACATAGGTTGATGAGGATCAATTGATGAGCGAGGAGAATTTACAACAATATCATAGAGAGTACCCGACTTAGAAAAAATAAAATACAGATGTTGGGCACACAAGATGGCTTGCTCTTCGGTGGAAACCTCGACCATAGCTACATCCATGGAAATGGCTGGTAAGAGGGACTTAGTGAACCACTCCATTAGGATATTTTTCAATATATGATTTTTAATCATCCTACACCTCCTCTACCACTCATGTATATGATCACAAATATGGGTGGCATCGTTTTAGCATAGGGAAGTCAAAAGATATTTTCTTATCTCGTACCGAATAGGCAGTTGGTAATGTGTTAAAAACTCCATTTCTAGGTTGTTGAAGCTTCTTAAATAACTTATCTTTAGTTCAATATACCACATGGTATAGGTTCCATTCAGGGATCTTTGGAAAATACGCAATCTCACACTTTCATCCATTAAATAATTGGACAAGCACCACAAATGGTATGTCATGATGTATGTGGAGGGGTCTTCTCCTGGCTTACTGTCAAACTTCAGAATGTATGATGGGAGTTTTGATGGCATATTGGGCCATGATGGATCGTTGAAAATAGGGCCATTTGTCAATCATGACAAATCTAGTAAGTCAAGCATTGCAATAAATGGAAACGATGTGAATGGAGATTGGGAGGGAGGTGAAGTCTTTGTTGTCGCGGATGGACCTTGCGGCCCCCTATGTTGGTGATGTTGGAAGTTCGTTCAATGGTTGGAGATTGGGTGCCCCCAAGGATGGTGGCACTAGTAGGAGCATGACTAATCCCACCACCAAAACTTATCCCAGGGGGATTTTCCTCATAGGGGAAAATGGACCCTCCAAGAAAAGGGTTCCTAGTGCTAGTATTGAGGAAGGAACCCCCAGGACTAGATGTATGCACAAAGGGAAAAATCCAATTTCCCCCAAGGGATGTGCCCCCAAGGAAAGGTGTACTAAGCCATGGAAAAGGAAATCCTCCAGAAGTATTGTTTCCCCGAGGTTGACTAGGGAAAGCCCAAAAAATACTAGGAATACCCCATCCAAACAGTGTACCTGTTATTGGGATTCAAACACTCACTCTTTTCTCATCATTTTTTCAAAACTGTTATCCATTTCTCATATTCCAAATTTCCATAATAAACCCTTATTTTATCCCATCCTTGATACCAATTAGCGTTAGAGGTAAAAAGTTTAATCTTTAACTTATTTTGGTTATTTTGATGCAATATAGTTTAATTCATTGTTATTTTAAAAGTAAGCTACAGAATATTTTGATTCTGCAACTACTGAAGTCTTGTAATAAACAACAACTTTCTGCAGCATATTTGTTTAAACTCAAGATTTGGGATTCTTCCAGAATGAGTCCAAAGTTTTCAAATCTACAGCTCCAACTTACCCATATGTCAAATCAGTGCAAGAACCCTCCAGGATGTCATGACACAAAATTCAAAGTCATTGTCAACCTTCTTATGTGTAAATAATGTGGCACAGGTGCGCAAGCTCAATATTCCATCAAGATATCGATCTGAGGAAATGAAATTATATGGATAAATTTATGCATCATGTCATGAATTTATCCATGACATTTGTTGATATTTGATATTTTCCATATCACTGTAAATCTTAAACACATATTCAGTTTCAAATTTAATTGATCACGTTCCTATGAAATCGGATATGAAACGATCTTGATTCATTTTGTATAAATTCAAATTCAGAACACTACATAAATCATCATGGAAATCATAATATATTTTACTTTTGAATTTGATCTAATACAAGTGATGGTGATTTTCATTACACCAATTATATTCTTGAGTAACTCATAGTTCATGTTGATTAAGGTTGGTTGTCATTGATGTCAACCCTTTAAGAAAGTCCGATAGAAAATTTTGGTAGCACAAAGGTTTGGGTAATGGACCCAAGTTTGTTTGATGTAAATAGGACTCATTATTTTCTTGTCATAGTTGATAAGAAGTACAAATGGATGAACTCCAAAGTGGTCCACTTATGGTGAAATCCCTCGCGGGAAGACACTTTGAGGATTGATTTATCCTAGAAGTATGGTTAGAGAACCCATGCTTAATTGTGGAATAATGAGATGAAGGTCAGTAAATTTGTCACTGAAACTATCCTAGATGTATAATTTTTTTCATGCCATTTCTGGTGGTATGTGGAATGTCGCGTAAATCCTCATGGTTAGAGAGTTATGGGAATGTGAAGTTGGAGAACCCTCATGATTCATCTACAAGCCCCTAAAAGTCCAAGTGTTGGAAAAATAAATTATTTAAATAATAAAGTTAATGGATAACTCCCTAAAATAAGGAAAGTGGAATGATACATGAAAGTATAAATAAGAGGCAAGGGTCTCTCATTCAAACACACTTGAACACATTGAATATATTTTTTTGTGTGAGGCTTATTGCAAGTACTAATTGATAAATCTGAAGTTGTGAAAGTTTGAGGTAGTACAGAGGGTTGACGACGAAATTCTCGGAATTACAGTGAATATTAAAAAACCCTATTTTCTGAGGAGTACGTGGGCTGACAGTGTATTAGGGTGCATACATACTGAGGCATATGTGGGATGACAGTGTATTAGGGTGTGTACATACTGAGGTGTACGCGATATGACAGTGTATTAGGGTGTGTACATGTTGGTAAAGCCATGTAAACTTGAGAAGATGAATATGCAAAGGTTCTATATTCTAAGATCAAGCTCCAAGGAAGGTCTATAGTGCTCAAATACATCAGATCTATCCATTGGTTCAAAAGGTATGTCTTATTTCTATGAATAGTTGGATTTTGATGTATGCATGAGAAATGATTATGGATATTTGAGGATTCTCCCTAGAGAGACTAGTGGTTGCATGGGATCTTCTACATAAGTCAAATATACAGAAATACAGTGTTGGTATATTTATCATTGATACTTTGTTGAGGCACATCTTATATTTCTTGGCATATGGATAAGGGTTTTTGTGGTACATGTTTGAGAGCTTGTATTTGTGAAGTGGTTGATGTAATGAGAGGTTGAATATCAGAAAGGGTTTGATGAGTAGATCATGTGAGGGTTATTATAATTGTTCATGATTACACACACCTAT
>JASDQU010737240.1:192689-236116 GCA_032191745.1 Picea mariana | reverse complement strand
ATATAGTGGCAGGTTACAAATCTATGTGAAAAAGTTACAGAGGGTCAGAAGTTTTCAAGAGAAAGAAAACCCTAGTTTTTAGAAGGCATACACAAGCTGCATAACAGTTTGATCGCATACATACGCGGGATGCATAACATATATTGTGTGTACATACACATGTTGTAGCACTATAGGTCACATACCTATTGTATTTTTTTGATACGCTTTTAGTTCAAGTGCATATTGATTACAGGGAAGTTGTACAGGTTGATACAGTTGTACAGTGGTATATCTCACAGTGATAGTGTGACAGTGGTTTCATCATTCTACCTCTACATCGGGGCGGTTGGACGGGGAAATCGGTTGTAGCTAGAGAACTTAAGGGGTTGTAGCTTCCTTCTGGTTGTAGCCAGAGAATTGGAGATTTGGATCTTCCCTCAGGTTGTAGCCTGAGAAACTAGGGGGTTGGAGCCTCCTTCCAGTTGTAGCTGGAAAACAAAGGAAGTTGGTGCTTCCAATGAATGTAATTCTTCAATACATATAAGAAAAAGCATTATGTGGTTTTCTCCCGCTTTGGGTTTCCACGTAAAACACTGGTGTACTATGTATGTGTATGATTGTTCATTTGTGAATTGCTTATTTACTCTACATTTATTGGAAGAAAATGATACATTGATATAACACTTGAATTATATGGTTAAAAAAGATTGAATTGATTTATTAATGATTCACCCCCCTCTCAGTAATCCAACAATTGGTATCAGAGAAGGTTCCTTCAGAAATCAGTTTAACCACTGAAAGTTAGATCATGGAGAGAAACAACTTGTATAAAAATGGAATACCACAGTTTGATGGAAAAAAGTATGCATTTTGGAGGATAAGGATGAAGACATATATAGAGGCACGGGGACTTGAAATTTGGAAATCAATTGTAGATGGATACATAGTACCAACAGTTCCGTCAAAAAATGACAAAGCAATGAAACTCGGTCAGAATAATTCCAAAGCCACAAATTCACTTCTGAATGCTCTTGGTGAAACAGTATTCACCAAAGTTGCACACTGTAAATCCGCTAAATCTATTTTGGACAAACCTCGAAATATTTATGAAGGAGATTCAAAAGTTAAAGAAGCAAAGCTTCAAACTTACAAAGGTCAGTTCAAACAACTAAAGATGAAGGAATATGAGAATATTTCAACTTACTTCTTACGAGTCGATGAAACAGTAAATGCAATCATGGGATTGGGAGAAGAGACCAAAGAATATGTAATTGTTCAAAAGGTACTAAGATCTGTTCCTATGAGATTTGACCCTAAGATATCAGCACTAAAAGAAAGTAATATCTAAACTCAATAAGCATAGATGAACTACATGGAATATTCACAGCATATGAAATGAGAACTGAACAGGAAAATCCATATGTAAAAGAAGTAGCCTTCAAAGCATCCAAAAGATCAAAGCAAAAGGGAAATCAACGAGAAAAAGAACATAGAAACAATAATAACGTCTCAGAAGATTATGAAGAAGTGGCCAAATTTGTCAAAAGACTGAACAAGGGAATTGACGACAGGTATAGAAGTAATATTCCTTTAATTTGTTTTAATTATGATGGTATTGGTCATTTTTCTAACAAATGTCCTCATAAGAAAAAGAGAAATGATGAAGGTTACTCAAGAAACAAACAAACATATAAAGGCAAAAGAACCAAAAATAAAGTTTTCAAGAAAAGATTATGAACCAAATAATACATCTCATCATCAGATGAAGATGAAGTCAGTGACAGTGAGACAGAAAGATTTTTATTCATGGTAGTAGAAGACTCTGATAAAGAAGACTCCGAAGAAGAATATGAAGAAGCCAAAGAAGAATATGAAGAAGCCAAAGAAGTATATGAAGAATTTGAAGAAGAAATTGAAGAGGCAGAAGTTGACTATTGAGAGGAATTGTTGAGTGCCATAGAAGTTATTAGAAGAGAAAAGAGGAAAAACAAAAAGCTACAAGTGGAACTAGACAAGAAAGAAGACACTCAGGAATTAGAACAAATGATCACAAATTTGAAGGTTTGAATTGAAGAAGATAAAAGAATTAAAGAAGAACTCAAAGAAAAGATAGAAGGAAGAGACATGATCATTGAAAATTTGGAAGCAGAGATTGTCACATTAAGAAAGGATATTCAAAATAAAAATATGCAGAACAACTCAAAAGTTTTGAATGACATTATTAGTAGTCCAAGGCCTAATCATGACAAGTCTGGACTTGGATACAATCAGAAAAAAAAAGGGATCAAGCTCCAAAACAACAAAACAAGAGACAAATCCAAAAATCTAAGCAGAAACAATCAAAGGGGATAGGAAGGTATACCGAAAAAATTATAAGGAAACCCCTCCACCGAGAAGATTCAGATTTCATAATCAACGACCAACAAAAACAGATAGGTCTCAAGAAGAAGAAGGATTCATAAGAGCACCTCCTTCTAGAATATCTTCAAATCCCAAGTATCAAACTATCTTTTTTAGTTTATGTTATGCATGTAATAATTTTGGACATAAAGTTGTGAATTGTAGAGCTAACAACAGGAACAGAAACAACTTTGAAAGTCATACACAAAAGGGTTATCCAAGAAGGCCTAGTGAAACACATAGAAGAAGTTACAACAATATTGAATCATTGAGCACTAAAGTGGAATGTTACAAGTGTAAAAACTTTGGACACATGGCCAAAGATTGAAGAATGACAATCCCTCCTAGATAACCACAACAGAACAACAACAATCACAGACAGGAACCTCAGAAAAGGACATGGATAAGAAAGATAAGAAAGCAGAATCAGTACAGAAATCAAGAATGCACACTCGCTCTACAAGCTAAGCAGAAGAAACATGGTTGGTATGTTGACAGTGGTTGTTCAAAGCACATGACAGGTGATAGAGATACTTTTATTACATTAATAAAGGAAATATATGGATTAGTCTCCTTCGAAAATGATGATTCAGCTAAAATCATTGGAAAAGGCACAGTGATAATTGGGAACAAGAATACGAAGGCAGAAAATGTTCTACTAGTAGAAGATATGAAACATAATCTTCTAAGTGTGAGTCAAATGTGTGACCAAGACCATAAAGTTACTTTTGATTCACAAAAGTACAAGATAAGAAAAGAAGATTCATGAAAATTGATTTCTACAGCTGCGAGAACTTCAAACAACATATATGTGTTAAGTGAAATTGGAAATGAAAAGTGTTGTCTAGGAAAGGAAGATGATAGTTGGCTATGGCACAGAAGAATGGGTCACATACATTTTTATAACATTGTCAAAGTCATCAAAAGAGAAGGATTCAGAGAAATGCCCTAGATCACGAAACCAACCAACACTTTATGCAAGCATGGTCAACAAGGAACTCAAACAAAGACCAATTTCAAATCAAAGGAATAGTCAACGAAAATAACACTGGAAATTGTGCATACTAATATGGTTGGACCAACTACAACAAAGGGTTTAAAAGGTGAGAAATAATTTATGTTATTAGTTGATGATTATACAAGAATGACTACCGTTTGATTTCTCAAGAATAAGTCAGAATCTTTTGAAAACTTCAAGATCTACAAGGAAATGGTTGAAAATGAAATGGATTCAAAAATCAAATGCTTGAGATCTGATAATGGAGGATATTTCACTTCAAAGTAATTTATGGACTACTATAGCATTCAAGGAATAAAAATGCAATTCTTCATTGCTAGGACACCTCAACATAATGGATTTTTTGAAAGAGAGAATATGACAGTACAGGAAATGGTTCGAACAATGCTAATGGATTCCAAATTGACAGATATTTTTTCGACACAGGCAGTGCATACAACAATTCACATTCAAAATAGAGTAATGTTCAAAAACAACACTAACAAAACTCCCTACGAGCTATGGAAAGGAACACCAGCAAATGTGAATCACTTCAGATTTTTTGGAAGCAAATGCTACATCAAAAGAGAAGATGGCGGAATGGGAAAGTTTGAATCTCGTGTGGAAAAAGGAGTACTTTTTGGTTAATCAAGTACAAGGAAAGAATACAAGTGTTACAACATGATATTGAACAAAGTTGTGGAAATCATCAATGTAACAATTGTTGAAACAAGTAGACAAGAATTAAAGGAAGAATAAAATGAATCAATGGAGCAGCTTTACGAAAAAGAAAAAGAAGATGAAAAAGAAGGGGAAGATGAAGAGGATCCGACAGAAGAAGAAGAGCAAGTTTATCAAGTGTCTCCAAAGACACCTAGAAGACGAGTACAGAAGAATCATCCTTCAGATCAAATTATCAGAAACAAAGATGCAGGAATTGAGACTAGAAGAAGAATGTGTTCACCAGAACAAACACACCTAGCACTCACATATACGATTGAACCAACCTGTTTTGAAGAGGCCAGCAAGGATGAATTTTGGAATAGGGCCATGGATGAAGAATTGGATCAAATAGAGAAAAATGACACTTGGGAATTGGTTCCAAGACCAAAGGATAAGAATCCAATTGACCCAAAGTGGGTATACATGAATAAATTGAATGAAGATGGATAGGTTACAAGGAAAAAAGATAGATTGGTATATAAAGGATATGCACAGGTTGAAGGAATCGACTTTGAAGAGATATTTTCCCCAATTTCCAGAATGGAAGCAATCTGATTGCTTTTAGCTTATGCATGCTCTAAAAATATTAAAGTGTATCAGATGGACGTAAAATCATCTTTTCTAAATGGGGAACTTGAAGAAGAAGTCTACATTGAACAACTAGAAGGATTTCAGTTGTCAGAGAACACGGATTATGTGTTTAAATTAAAGAAGGCCTTGTATGGTCTAAAATAGGCTCCTAGAGCATGGTACTCTAGACTGGATAAATATCTACAACAAGTAGGGTTTAGAAAAGGAAGTGCAAACAACAACCTCTACATCAAGGTAACTCAAGATAGTATTTTATTAATTGAAGTTTATGTTGATGATATTATTTTTGGTAGTGATGATGATAGGTTAAGGAAGAAATTTGCAAGGGATATGCAAAATGAATTTGAAATGTCATTACTTGGAGAACTATCCTTCTTTCTGGGACTTCAGATATGTCAAAGAAACCAAGGAATTTTTATTTCTCAAACCAAGTATATCAGAGAAATGTTAAAGAGGTTCGCAATGGAAGATTGTAAAACAGTTATCACTCCCATGCAAACTAGTTGCAAGTTGAGAAAATATGATCATTCAAAGTCTACAGATCAAAGGCAATACAAGTCAATTATTGGAAGCCTACTATATGTAACAACTATTGATTAAGGTTGGTTGTCATTGATGTCAACCCTTGAAGAAAGCCCCGTAGCACAAAGGTTTGGGTAATGGACCCAATATTGTTTGATGTAAATATAACTCATTATTGTTTTTTCATGGTTGATAAGAAGTAAATATGGATGAACTCCAAAGTGGTCCCCTTATGGTGAAAGCCCTCACGGGAAGATGCTTTGTGGAGTAAGCGAACCCATGCTTAATTGTGGAATAATGAGATAAAGGAAAGTGAATTTGTTAGGTAAAATATATTATATGGATATTTCTTGTCATGTCATTTCTGGTGGTATGTGGAACATCACATAATTCCTCACGGTTAGAGAGTTATGGCCATGAGAAGTTGGAGACCCCAGGTTTGGGTAATGGACCCAAGTTTGTTTGATGGGTAAAGGTATGAGTTATGATATATTTTCAGATAATACTATTCTATATGGATAGTACATGTCATTCCATTTCTGGTGGTATGTATAACGTCACATAACTCCTCACGGTTTGAGAGTTATGGCCTTACGAAGTTGGAGGACCCTCATATGTCATCTCGAAGCCCCAAAAGGTCAAAGTAGTCAAAGTGGTTTAAGAGATTTTAAAAGGTAAATAATAAAGTGAAGTGATGAGTGTATTATAATTCAAAGTGAATAAAAAATAAATTATTTCAATAATAAATTTAATGGAGAAAGTAGAAGTGGACCCAACCCTAAAATAAGGAAAGTGGGCCAAGTGACCTAGAAGATGTTTTTAAGGAAGCTACTTGGAGAGTATAAAAAAGAGGCAAGGCTCTCTCATTTGAAACACACTTAAGCATATTGAATATATATATGTGTCTGGGGTAACCAAGGATATATAATCCTAAATTCTGAGGAAAGTGAATAAAAGAAGGTTGAAATGCAAGGAAGGATAAATTCTTTTGATGGTGCTTTCTAAGGTATGTTATTTACAGGTCATCTCACTATTTTCGCTATAAATTTTTTTTCTGTAATGATTCAGATCCTGAAATTGCTATTCCATTGATAAAAACATATCCAAGTATCTGTGGAAAAAATTCATCTTGTGGGTCGTTGTATTTTGGTAGTTACACTCCGTGGAAAATAGGGTTTGTGGCGAGTCCTGAAACTAGTCAAAATCAGGTGTTTCGGGTAAAAGTGTCATAAATTCTTCATAACATATCCAAATTTAGTGAGACAAAATGTGTTGGTTAGGGTACAGTCTTTAGTATTATGTGTAATAGTTTTATATCAATTCATCAAATATTTTGGTGCGGGGAACGCTCTCTAGAATAAGCCAGAATTCAGCAAGGTATGCCATTTTTGTTATAACTCCTTTTCTGAGAGATTCCAAGTAGTGAAAATTGGAAGAATTGTAGAAAACACACTGAATAACATTGTGTATCAGTTTCATATCTTTATTCATTACAGGTACAAAGTTATTATTATTTCAAGTCATGGTTGTTGACTAATCCAAAACTAGTCTTGTGAGACTAAAGAAAAGTTTGATGAAAATGCTAGTCTCTTGTTGTTAAAGTTAAGGAAGGTTTGTAGGAATGTGATCATATACACTAGGTCTATTATAGAGCTACAAACCAGATTTGGATGATGAAATTGATGAGGGCTTTTGGTTGAGGTACATGTTGAGTACATGGTTGAGACAAGTAGTTGATGAGTTGGCACATACATGAGGTGTATAGTTGATGTTGTTGGTACATATTGATGAGTCATAGTTGATGAGTAGTTGACACATGATTGGTACATACTTGGTACATGGTTGGATGTACTTGTTTATGGTACAAGTTGATTACAGGTTGGTGCGTGGTTGATGCACTTGTTTATGGTACAGGTTGATTACAGGTTGGTGCATGGTTGATGCACTTGTTTATGGTACAGGTTGATTATAGGTTGAGGTACAGGTTGATGCATGGTTCAGATTTATTGGTATAGGTTTGCAGCGGTATATCTCACAGTGATAGTGTGATAGTGGTTCCATCATTCTACTTCTACTACAGGGTGGCAGGATGGGGCAAGGACAGGTGGTTGTAGCCACCTTCCGGTTGTAGTCGGAGAACATAGGGGGTTGTAGCCTCCTTCTGGTTGTAGACAGAGAATTGGGGAGTTGGAGCTTCCCTCGGGTTGTAGCCTGAGAAACTAGGGGTTTGGAGCCTCCTTCCAGTTGCAGCCGGAAAACAACGGAACTTGGTACTTCCAATGAATGTAATTCTTCAAGTCATATAAGAAAAAGAATTCTGTGGTTTTCTCCCAATTTGGGTTTCCACGTAAAACACTGGTCTACTGTGTATGTGTATGATTGTTCATTGCTTATTTACTCTGCAGTTATTGGATAATAATGCTTCATTGATATAACACTTGGATTATATGGTTAAAAGGGATTAAATTGCTCTATTATTGATTCACCCCACCTCTCAGTAATCCAACAATTGGTATCAAAGCAAGGTTCCTTCAGGAAATAGTTTAACCACTGGAAGGAGATCATGGATTATTCTGAGAATGGAGTACCAATGTTTAATGATTAGAATGGTTTTAAGTATGAGATGTGGAGCAGAAGGATGGAAGTATTTTTGCAGGCATAGGGACATTATATTTGGCTATCAGTTGTTACAGGATATAATAGTTCAAAAAGGGCAAAGACTGCAACCAAGAAGGAATTGAAGAAGAATAAAAAAATAGCAATGGATTTCATGTGGGAAGGATTACCTAAACCGGTAAGAGAAAAGGTTGGTAAATGTTCATCAGCCAAAGAACTTTGGGATAAGTTACATGACATATATTCTTCACCCATCGCAAATTCAGAAAATTCCAAAGAAGATGCATATACAGAACAAGAAGAAAGATGCGCATCATGTCAGACAGATTCAGAAGAGGAAGAGTATGATGAAGCAAAAGCTGACAACAAAAAAAAATTGATCAGTGCAATTAAATATCTAAGGAAAGAAAGAGAAGAAAAAAAGTCATCCAAGAAAGAATTGATGAAGCAAAAGAAAAGTGATCAAGGCTCTGAAAAGGATCACCAGGTCATCAAGAATTTAAGAGCTCAACTAGAAGAGGGCAGAAGAATTCAAGAAATTCTAGAATATCAAAAGAAATGTTTAGAAGCCAACATAGAAGCACAAAAGGAAGATGCAGAAAAGAGAGAAAAGATATTGATGGATCATCTCAAGTAAAGAACCAATGATTTAAACCAACTTGAGGAAAAGTTTGGTCAAGAAGAGAGAAGAATGGAAGAAGAAATAATTGCATTGAAAATCCAACTTGAAAAAGAAAAGAGAACAGAAGAGGTTATGAAGTCTCAGATAATGAAGAAAGAAGAAGAGGTTGAGAATCTTGAAGAAGAAGTTGTCACACTAAGAGTCAAAATTGACAAGCTCAGCAAGAAATTTGAAGAGATAGAAATATCCACATTAGTTGTAGAGAATGAAGAGAAGCACTCTACGTTGCTAGAAAAGAAGAATGAAGAAAATAGAAAGAGTTATGCAGAAGTACTCAAAGGAAGGAATCATGCTAAACCAAAATTTAAGAAAACTATTGAAGATACATCTTCAAGAATACCATCCATGTTCAAGACAAAAAAAAGCTTCAATCGTGATCATGATCAGTCAAAGAAAAAATTCAGAAGGACTATGCCACAAAGAATATCATTCACTCTCAGGTATGAAAAATTATTTTATGGTCATTGTTTTTATTGTACTAACTTTGGACATAAGGTTGCATATTGCAGGGATTATAAAAGAGATGTTCAAGCAGATCGTGCCTATGTGGCCGCACGTAACATTGAGTGTTACAAATGTCATAACTATGGACACATAGCCAGTGATTGTAGAAGCATGATCGATATTTCCATGAAAGAGAATACTGATATCAGATATAAGAAAGTATGGATAAGAAAATAGGAAGAACAAGTGAACAAAGACCAGGTACCAGAGATTGCAAGATTGACAATAAAACAAGATGAAGAAAATTCTACAGAGAAAAGGAAAGATGTTAGATACAAAAAGGTTTGGAAAATAACTGAAAGAAAGGAAGGACAGATAAATAAGGAACAGGTTCAAGAGATTGTAATTTCAGACATTGTAGTGAAAGATGAATCCACAGATAGAAAGAAAGAAGTCATAGCTCAGAGAGATAATAAATCTACCAATGAAGATGATGATGAATCTACCAATGAAGATGATGATTAATACACATCAGAGAAGGAATTGTTCTGAGCCATCCAGCTTAGAGACTCCCAAGTAATATGAATATTAGACAGGGGGAGTCTATGTGATAGTTGTGACATACCAAAGAACCATCCTTCAAGCAACTTGCAGAGTTTGAGAAGACATATTCAGAGAAATCAGTTAGCATAAGTACAGTTTGATAGTATAATGATAAATGGGTTAGCATTATGGACAGTTTCGCAAGTAGAGTCTTGGATAGTATGGACAGAGATGGATTTGTAAGAAGACTTAGTAGGTTTTAATAGATATATGATAGTGGACGAGAGAATGGATTCATAGATTGGTTCAGAGAGTGGTTCAAAGACAAAGGAACATTATCGTAATGGATGATAATTACACAGGAAATGGCTCAAACAATATTAATGGATTACAAATTGACAGATATTTTTTGGACACAGGTAGTGCATACATCAGTTCACATTCAAAATAGAGTAATGCTCAGAACCAACACTGATAAAAATCCCTACGATCTATGGAAAGGAAGACCAGCAAATGTGAAGCACTTCAGAGTTTTTGGAAGCAAATTCTACATCAAAAGAGAAGATGGAAGAATGGGAAAGTTTGACTCTCATGCGGATAAAGGAATACTTGTTGGTTACTGAAGTACAAGGAAAGCATACAAGTGTTACAATCTAAGACTAAACAAAGTTGTGGAAAGCATCAACGTAACAATTGATGAAACAGGCAGACCAGAATCAAAGGAAGAAGAAAACAAATCAATGGAACAACTTTTCAAAGAATAAGATGAAAAAGAAGTAGAAGAGGAAGATGAAGATGAAGAGAATCTAACAGAAGTAGAAGAGCAAGTCCAGAAAGTATCTCCAAAGACACCCAATAAATGAGTACATAAGAATCATCCTTCAGATCAAATTATCAGGAACAAAGATGCATGAGTTGAGACTAGAAGAAGAATCCATTCACCAGAACAAATACACCTAACACTCTTATATACAATTGAATCAAATGGTTTTGAAGAAGCCAGCAAGGATGAATTTTGGAATAAGGCCATGGATGAAGAATTGGATCAAATAGAGAAAAATAACACTTGGGAATTGATTCCAATACCAAAGAATAAGAATGTGATCAACACAAAATGGGTTTTCAAGAAATAAATTGAATGAAAATGGACAGGTTACAAGGAACAAAGCTAGATTGGTATGTAAAGGATATGCATAGATTGAAGGAATCGACTTTGAAGAGACATTTTCCCCAATTGCCAGAATGGAAGCAATCCGTTTGATTTTAGCTTATGCATGCTCCAAAAATGTTAAAGTATATCAGATGGATGTAAATCATCTTTTCTAAATGGGGAACTTGAAGAAGAAGTCTACATTGAACAACCAGAAGGATTTCAGTTTTCAGAGAACACAGACTATGTGTGTAAATTAAAGAAGGCCTTGTATGGTCTAAAACAGGCTCCTAGAGCATGGTACTCCAGACTGGATAAGTATCTGCAACAGGAAGGATTCAGAAAAGGAAGTGCAGACAACAACCTCTACATCAAGGTAAGTCAAGGTAATATTTTATTAATTGAAGTTTATGTTGATGATATTATTTTTGGTAGTGATAATGACTGGTTAAGCCAAAAATTTGCAAAAGACATGCAAAATGAATTTGAAATTTCATTACTTGGAGAACTATCCTTCTTTCTGGGACTTCAGATATTTCAAAGAAACCAAGGAATTTTTATTTCTCAAACCAAGTATATCAGAGAAATGCTAAAGAGGTTCGGAATGGAAGATTGCAAACCAGTTATCACTCCCATGCAAACCAGTTGTAAGTTGAGCAAATATGATGATTCAAAGTCTACAGATCAGAGGAAATATAGGTCAATGATTGGTAGCCTACTATATGTGACAACATTCAGACCAGATGTAATGCAGGCAGTTGGACAGGTGGCACGATTTCAAGCAGCACCAAAGGAATCACATGTATTAGCAGTGAAGAGGATTTTTAGATATCTCAAAGAACATAAGAGTTTGGATTATGGTATCCAAAAGGAAAGGATCTATAACTTATTTCCTACACAGATGCAGATTGGGAAGGTTGCATTGATTAGCAACAAAGAACCAATGGAGTAGTGTTCTACTTGGGTGAGTGCTTAGTATCATGGATACGAAAGAAACAATCATCAATGTCTTTATCTACAGCCAAGGCAGAGTATATTGTAGTAGCAGCATGTTGTACACAGGTTCTTTGGATGAAACAAACTTTGAAAAATATACAGTTTGAGTATGATGAGCCCATTCCAATCTATTGTGATAATAAAAGCGCCATCATTATCTCAAAGAACCCAGTGATGCACTCCAAGACAAAGCACATTCCAATCAAATATAACTTTCTATGGGAACAGGTTGTAGAAAATAACATCAGAGTTGAGTATGTGGGAACAAAAGAACAAGTGGCAGACATCTTTACAAAACCACTTCCACGAGAAGCCTTTGAGTATCTTTGCCAGAGACTCGAAGTTATTTCTACTCCAAAATGAATTCTTTTGAATTCTTATCTTATATGTATTATATGTACACAAGGAAGAAACATAAAGAGGATAGTTTAGTTAGGGGGAGCAGACCCGGATGGAAAGATACATTTTCCATTGATGACAAAGGGGTAGAGATTTATCACATGCATAGGACAGAGGCATGGTTCTAGGGGGATCATGAGTGATATGACTTGAGTATTGCATGACATGATTTCATTATTGCATCAGAGTGTTTCCATCAATGCCAAATGGGGAGATTGTTGATTAAGGTTGGTTGTCATTGATGTCAACCCTTGAAGAAAGTCCAGTAGCAAATTCTGGTAGCACAAAGGTTTGGGTAATGGACCCAAGTTTTTTTTATGTAAATATGACTCATTATTGTATTGTCATAGTTGATAATAAGTACAAATGGATGAACTCCAAAATGGTTCCCTTGTGGTGAAATCCCTCAAGGGAAGACGCTTTGTGGATTGAGTTATCCTAGAATTATTGTTAGAGAACCCATGCTTAATTGTGGAATAATGAGATGAAGGTTAGTGAATTTTTTAGTGAAAATATCCTAGGTGTATATTTCTTGTCATTCCATTTCCGGTGGTATGTGGAACATCACGTAACTCCTCATGGTTAGATATTTATGGCCGTGTGAAGTTGGAGAACCCTCATGAGTCATCTAGAAGCCCCTAAAAGTCAAAGTGTTGGAAAAATAAATTATTTAAATAATAAAGTTAATGGAGAACTCCCTAAAATAAGGAATGTGGAATGCTACATGAAAGTATAAATAATAGTCAAGGCTCTCTCATTCAAACACAATTGAAAACATCTAATATCTTTTGTTGTGTGATGCTTATTCAAAGTACTCATTGATACATCTAAAGGTGTGAAAGTCTGAGGTAGTATGAAGGGTTGACAGTGAAATTCTTGAAATTACAGTGAATACTAAAAAAAACTATTTTCTAACGCATACACAGGATGATAGTGTATTAGGGTGCGTACATACTGAGGTCTACGCGGGCTGGCAGTGTATTAGGGTGCGTACATGTTGGTAAAGCCATTGAAACTTGAGAAGATGAAGATGCAAAGGATCTAGATTCTAAGATCAACCTCCCAGGAAGGTCTACAGTGCTCAGATACATCAGATCTATCCATTGGTTCTAAATGTATGTCTTATTTATATGAATAGTTGGATTTTGATATATGCATGAGAAATGGTTATGGATATTTGAGGATTCTCCCTAGAGAGACTAGTGGATGCATGGGATCTTCTTCATAAGTCAGATCTATAGAAATACAATGTTGGTATATTTATCATTGATATTTCTTGTTGAGGCACATCTTGTGTTTCTTGGCATATGGCTAATGGTTTTTGTGGTAAATGGTTGAGAGCTTGTATTTGTGAAGTGGTTGATGTATTGAGAGGCTAAATATCAGAAAGGGTTTGATGAATAGATCATGTGAGGGTTATTATAATTGTTCATGATTACACACACCTATATGGCACATGACTAGAGAGAGATATATATGCTTTGGGTAAAGGTTATGTATGAGGATGCATGCACAAGGTACAGTTACAGTCTGGATACAGTGGTAGGTTACAGATCTATGTGAAAAAGTTACAGAGGGTCATAAGTTTTCAAGAGAAAGAAAACCCTAGTGTTCATAAGGAATACGTAGGCTGGATAACAGTTTGATTACGTACATATGCGGGATTCATAACATATAGGGCACGTACATACGCGTGTTGTAGAACTACAGGTTGCGTATCTGTTGTATTTTGTTGATACATGTTCAGTTCAGGTACATATTGATTACAAGGCAGTTGTACAGGTTGCATGTAGGTCAGTGGTACAGGTTGATATAGTTGTACAGTGGTATATCTCGCAGTGATAGTGTGACAGTGGTTTCATCATTCTACCTCTATGTTAGGGAAGTTGGATGGGGCAAGGATAGGTGGTTGTATCCACCTTCCGGTTTTACCCAGAGAACTTAGGGGGTTACAGCCTCCTTCTAGTTGTAGGTAGAGAATTGGGCAGTTGGAGATTCCCTTAGGTTGTATCCTGAGAAACTAGGGGGTTGGATCCTCCTTCCATTTGCATATGGAAAATAAAGCAATTTGGTGCTTCCAATGAATGTAATTCTTCAAGAAATATAAGAAAAATATTTATGTGGTTTTCTCTCACTTTGAGTTTCCACGTAAAACACTGGTGTACTATGTATGTGTATGATTTTTCATTTGGTTATTTCTTATTTACTCTGCAGTTATTGGATGATAATGCTACATCGATATAGCACTTAGATTATATGGTTAAAAGGGATTAAATTGCTCTATTATTGATTCACCCCCCTCTTAGTAATCCAATAGTTTGTATTTGCATAAGACTCTTCCAGTAACATACAAGGACATAGGAGGGCCCTCTATGAATAAGTCCGTTACTTTATTTCTCTCTTACTCTGTTTTCAAATTCCGAGATTCTATTTTTAGTTGTCCTTTTATTTTATGCAATTGAATCTTGTTTCATTTATAGTGTTGATTTCGATACAACAATTGTTGATTACCTTTGACTTTGGTGAGCAGAGATAATTAAAAATATTTTTATTTTGTGGAGTCAACGGACAAAATCCATAAAGCTTTTGATCAAAGACGTAAATGAAGTCTTGATTACTGTTGTGAGTGAACAACACTAGCATCATATTTTAATTTATTAGCTTAGTTCCTTCTAAACTTTCAAAGTCAATTTGGCTTTTCATTAGTTTACAGAAACAACTGGGAATTTTTTGTATTTCATGAAATCATATTTATCACATTCATGAAGATAAGAAATAAGTATTAAGTGATTGTTTTATTTTGAAGTTGTTTTCATTTATACTCAATTTTAAATTTTTTCACTTTGTTTTCTTACAGAATATCATTTTTCTTTCTTGTTCACAGAAGATTTAGAATAAGTTAGGAATCAATATTTATTGCATTCATAATAAC
This sequence comes from Picea mariana, assembly GCA_032191745.1. Taxonomy (NCBI): domain Eukaryota; kingdom Viridiplantae; phylum Streptophyta; class Pinopsida; order Pinales; family Pinaceae; genus Picea; species Picea mariana. The sequence goes on along the minus strand of JASDQU010737240.1, from coordinate 221,139 downwards.
AAAAATTGGAAACCAAGTTTCTACACATACAATGTTGCATATTTCATAAGGTTACAAACCCAAGTTGACAATTTAATGAACCAAATTCCTGCAATAGAATTTGACTGACATTTTTGGCGTCGTTGTCGAGTTAATATACACAGAAAATTGGTTTCATGTTCAAAATAAAAAAATTCATGTTATTTAGAATGCATGAATAGACCTAGATATACTAGAGGTATATCTATAGGTAGGTTAAGTATAACTGTTAATCCAAGAAATCCTTCAATTTCATCTCGTGGTGAAGTCAGAGCCACACCATATACTAATAGATTTGTAGGTAGAACCATCAGAGGAGGACCATCAAGAAGAACACCAACATCTAAGATAAAAACAAAAGCTAAAGAGGACGAATAGATTGTCTTGAAACCAACTCAAGAAGTTATGATTCTTTCATTTTCCTGATAACAAGAATTATTCCAAAGTCACCTTGAAGTTCAAGATCCATCACCTACCAAACTTGAACCCAAATCTTCAGTGGAAACACAAATATATATAAACATGTCAGGGGAAGAAGAATTAATTGGAGGAGGTGGAGGTGGACCTCAAAATAATCATAGAGATGATGGAAGAGGAGGTGGTAGATGTGGAGAAACAAGAGTAGATGAAGTGGTGGAATTTGGATTTCCTATTGAAGATCCAAAGGAGAATGTTCAGATGAAAAACATTAATCTTTCTTCCTTACCAACCTTTCGAGCTATGGTTTCTGAGGACTCTGAAACATTTTTATTTGAATTTGAAGTGATATGTCATAGTTAGGATTACTCTCAGGATGCCCAAAAAATGAAAATGTTTCAAGCAAACCTTAAAGATTCATCATTACGTTGGTTCATGGGTCTATGAACAAATTATATTCACACATATGATGTTATGAAACAACTCTTCTTAGAGAAATATTGTGACTATTGTACAAATAGTGGTATGAGAGAACAATTATTCAAAATATCACAAAAAGAAGAGGAAATTCTTGAAGAGTTTCTATATCAATTTATTTACATTGTAAAAAGAACTAAAAAACATACTCTAGATCCTAAAACTCTTAAATTATTTTTTCTTAGAGGAATTAGGGATGAGTGGATTGATATGTTGAATTTTATGGGAAAAGGTGATGTGTCTCACCTATATTTTCCAGAAATTGGTGACCTATGTATACACATTTCAAGAGGAAAAAGTAAATATGGTAACGAACCTAGAGACAGTATGTCTCGACTTCAAAAGTCATCAACTGGAGGGGTAAGTAGAGTTGAAATTAGAAATTTACTTGAAAACTTGAAAACTGATATTCTTAACACTTTGACTTCTAAGTTTGATGTTTTAAAAGTAAAACACAAAAAAGAAGAGGAAATGAAGCTCTAAAAATATTATGTCCTAAATGTAGAAATAAGCATGCATAAAGAGAATACCCACTTGATATTATTGATGTTTGTGTAATTTGTGTAGACAATCATAAGCTGAAGAACTGTCCATCATTGTTGGGATTAAAGTCAGTTTTCCAAGGAAGCTATGATTTTATTGAACAAATATGTTTTGAAGCACCAAAACGCCCATGGAATCCATGAACAATAGGTATGACACAACAATTTACTAAATAATATAATCCTTACTTTCAGTAATTTCCACACCAATCCAACTTGACTCCTCTCATGCCTTGGAAAACATGACACATGAATTTACTCAACAATATAGTCCTTATTTCTAGTAATTTTGAAAGCAATCCAACTGGACTCCTCCTATTCCTTGGCAGACATGGCATCCACAACAAAATCCAAACCAACATTGGAAACAAGGTTGGAGGGGAACTAACTATGGAGCTACATCTATAAATCCTTTCCCTTTATATCAATAATATTCTCCACAATACCCCCCACAACCACCACAGTCACAACCCCATCCTACCTAACTTCCACAAATTACCCAACCTAAACAATTACCATTATCTTCCACTCAAAAACCTCCATGACCTACTCAACTACCTCCTCAACCCATTCCTAATCCCAACAATAAAGTATTCCATCCCGCTTACAACATTCAGTTACCAAATTTTCCACAATTCCCAACATATGTGATTACTTCACTGGATCTAAATGACATCCATCTTAGATATGGGAAAGAAATTGATCCAGGTGGATATTGGTGGCCACCCACTTGTTCCAATTGGCTCCTCTTGTCAGTTCTTAGTTCAACAACTTCTTATGTAATTATTTGTAATTGTGGGGTATACACTTCCGAGGTCGTCTGAAGCCCTACACATCTTCCAAGTGGACACTAATGGCCTCCCACCTAATCCAACTGGCTTATTTTGTATGTTTTCATGTCAACACATCTTGTTGTACTTCTAGGGCCATTTTGGGGCCCTAAACAATGTTTTTTTGGCTTGCCAGAGTCAAACTATAAATGGATTCAGATTTTGACAGTGTAATGCATAGTTCTCTAAAATACCTTTCCAATGGGCTATCACGCGCCTAAAATGGAGATCATATGTAAAAGTTATGACCCCAGGAAGTTAATGTACTAACTTACCCAAACGGGGCCCACATGACTTTTGGTGTTTCATCTCCTAGGGTTAGGTTTTTGGATATCTAGGGTTTTGGCATTCATGTTTATCATAAAAAGGAATTCAAAGCCTCATTGTAATCATATTCTGGCGAATGAACGCAGTCGTCACATCTCTTCTCAGAGATAAAGTTGCCACCATTCTAGCGAGTCTTACACTCTGTATTTTTACAGTCTCTTTACATTTCTTTCATTAATAGAAATCAAGTATTGTTGTATTTCTCAATTTTCATGAGTATTTCATTGTAATTTATCTTCTTTCATTTCGTTCTAAAAATACTCTGGATCAATGGTATCAGAGAAAGCTTCTCTTGATCGTTTTTCAACGCATGTCCCCAATGAGGTCTAAGTATAGCCAATTGGGTCTCGATCTTGTCTCTCTTGAGGAAAATCACTCTCGCATGCCCAAGAAACCCTCGAAGGTGGAAAAAAAGGAAAACGATGAAGCATAAGATTCTATTGACCCGTTTCTTTAGCAATATATCATGCAACAGAGGGACAAAATGATGGAGAATGTTTCACACATCCTTCAATGCCTATTGATAGAAACAGACACATCTTCATCAAGAGGCCATTTTGGAGGTGTTATCACATAAACTTGTCAAAACCTTAAGTGTTTGTGGTTTCTACCTAAGTCTATCTTTTTTCCTGTCTCTCCTCCTTTTCCTCCTTTTGCAGACCCGATTGTAAGTTTTTCCTCTTGGCTTGTAGTTTTTCTTCTGTCTACCTTCGTCCATTTGATTGACTTATTTTCTCTAAGACCGATCACTTCTCTCTTGACCTCTGTCACTAATATTTTGTTTTCCCGAGACCTCAGTCAGTCGTCCAGCTAATTGTTCACAAAAACCATAGCCATAAGCACAAGCGCAACACTTAGAGAGGGATGGTATGGACTTAAATCAAGTGAGCGAGAAATATTAGCTTTCAATGACAAAGATCCATTAGGTAGATCGGATCGATGACCATCGGGTAATCGAGATCATAGATTTTCATGAAATATAGCGTCAGAGTTCTGAAATCGCGAGGCGAATCCTAGTCGTTATCCTGGGAAGGACACATGGTGCAATATTAGCATTTTGCTGACTCAAAGAATGGAGCAGTCAAAGGGAAAATTCATGAGGATTCATGAAATGTGAAATCATGAAATAATATGGGCCGTTCATTTCAGAAGGACACGTGGTGCACAATCAGCATAGTTGCGATTTCGCGAGTCAGAAAGGTCAAAGGGCAGAGTCATGAGGACTCGCGAAATGCAAAATCATGAAATGATCTGAGCTGTTCATTTTAGAAGGACACGTCGTGCATGATTAGCAATTTCGTGGTTTCACGAGATGGAGTGGTCAAAGAGAAAAGTCTTTAGAAATCGCAGAATGCGAAATAGCGAAAATATTGCAGCCGTTGATCAAAAGAGAGATCTGGACCGTCGAAATCCATGTCTAGGCATGTAGGTGAAGATCAAATCTAGACCGTTAGATCCGAGTGGGTGAAGGGATATCTGTACCATTGGGACAAAGGTAGATCAGGGCCTTCCGATGCAAGAGAACCTGTGTCGCTCGATCCAAGCAATCGCAATTTCGCAACTCAAAGATTTCAACATGGAACATAGTGCAAACACATGAAATGCAAAGTTGCAAAATGATCTAAGTCATCCAACTAGGGGAGCACATGGCAACAGATAAGATAAATCATGATTTCACATTTTGGAGTTTTCAGCGTGGAGCAAAGCATGAAGCCCCTAGTCCTGAAATGTCGATATTAATCAAGGTCATCTAATGCAAAGGGACGTGTTGATAAGGAAGCCTCATCTCAGAGCACAAGATCAATGGTCACGCTCCATTGTGGGGTTGGAAGGTGCACATGTTTTAAAATTTCAAGGGTGGGTTGCAATTAGAACCGTGGTTTTTGGAAAAGGAGGCATGGTGATTCATGGTGAATTGTAGGGACAAAAGCAGTTTGCTTTCAAACCACCCTTGGTCGTGCCTCTAATCGTGAAATTTCATAGGGTCACGACCCTAGGTCACATTGAATATGGGGTTATGGAAAGGATCCACACAAAAGGATAAATGATCCGGGTGGATATCGGTGGCCACCCACCTTTTCCAACTGGCTCAAAACAACTTTCTGGCAATTTTGGCAATTTACTATTTTTAGTAGGTTTTAACTTCCGAGGCCATTTTGAGGACCTAGATGAAGGTTTTTATAGATCAAGGTTCTCAATGATATCTAAAGGAATAATTGATCCCCAAAAATGATTCTCCTCAACGATACCTTTCCAACGAGCTATCATATGCCTAAAACGAAGATTGTATGCAAAAGTTACGACCCCGGGAAGTTGATGTACTAACTTACCCAAACAGGGCCCACATGACTTTTGGCGCTTCATCTCCTGGGGTTAGGTTTTTGGATGTCTATGACTTTTGGCATTCCCGTTTATTGTAAAAGGGCCTTCAAATCCTCATTGTAATCATCTTCTAGCAAATGCGAGTAGCCGTCACATCTCTTCTCAGAGATAAGCTGCCACCATTCTAGCGAGTCTTTCACTCTGTATTTTTACAGTCTCTGTACATTTCTTTCATTAATAGAAATCATGTATTATTGTATATCTATGTTTATGGTTTCCTCTCTGATACATTTATGTTATATTATTGAATATCTGTGATATCTTTGTTCATTTCTTTATTATATCTCCGATCTCATTTCGTGCCGAAAATAATCCAGATCAGTGGTATTAGAGCAGGCTGCTCTTGATCATTTTTTTTTCAGTGCATGTCCCCGACGAGGTCCGAGTATAGCAAGTTGGGTCTCGAGCTTGTCTCTCTTGAAGACAATTTCTCTCACACACCCAAGAAACCCTCAATGGTAGAAGAAAAGAAAAATGACAGAGCAGACAATCCTATCAATCTGTTGCTTGAGCAAGCTCTCACGCGACAGAGGGACGAAATGATGGAGAATTTTTCCCACATCCTTAAACACCTTCCGATAGCATCAGGCGCATCTTCATCAAGCGACCACTTTGGAGGCACCTCACCTTTCAAGGTACAAGTTAATTTTGATATTCTTGTATTTGAGGGACAGATAGATGCAGAAGCCCTAGAAAAATGGTTAACTTTGCTAGAAGGTTATTTCTTTGTTCACAACTTTTCCGACAAAGAAAATTTCACCTTCACACTCCTTAAAGCTCTCCCTCATGTCAAACATTGGTGGGAAACTTACTGGGAGCAAAGTTTCAGAGAGGAGTCTAGAATATATGGGGCCGATCCCACTTGGGATTTTTTTGTGGATGCGGTAAAAGAACAATATTACCCTGTTGGCAACTAGGAGGACCAGTACATGAGATGGACCACACTACGGCAAGAGAGGGGCCAAGCAGTTCTGGAGTTCACCAATACCTTCCATACCTTGCGCACCAAGTTGGGTATCAAAGACTCTGAGCGACATTTGGTTCTGAAATACCGTGGGGCTCTACACAGATACATCCAGACTAAAATGGATTTTTTGGACATCTCATCACTGGGTGCTGCTTATTGATATGATGTTAAAATTGAGCAGAAATTTAAGCACCTGAACAAATGGGAACTCAGGTCTACAAATCCGCAACAACCAAAGTATGACAAATACATCCCTAACAAACAATCTCCCGAAAACCAGTCCAAGACACARGAAAAGAAGGGTCCCGGGAARACAAAGAAGGATACCGGAAAATGGTTTGATTTCCACAAAAGCCCCTGGCACAAATCCGATTAATGTCGCTCAAAACAGTCACTGGTGGCCGAGATCAAAGAYAAGGAGCCAAACCCTGATTCAGAATCTGATTCTGAAAATACTAGTAAAGGACAGATCATTGAYGCAGACCCCACTCCTATTGTCCTGACTGCAGCAATTCAACTAGAAGAGCCAACAGATCTTGAAGAGGGGGGGTGCCTTTTTTATTCACAGATGTGGGTGAAGGGGGCCCCACTACATTTTATTTTTGATAATGGAAGCTAGAAAAACCTCATCTCAACAGAGGTCGTCAAACAGTTGGGATTGTCGACAACACCACACCCGCAACCATACAACATCGGGTGGCTTTGGCAAGGATGAGATCTCCGTGTCAGCAAACAGTGTCGATTGTCATATGGAATCCAACCCTTCAGGGATGAGGTATTATGTGATGTTTCCCCACTGGATGTCTGTGATGTTCTCTTGGGCCAACCATATATGTGGAAATGCCATGTTGTTTATGAGTCTCAACCCCGTAGTGTCATTGTTACTTTGGGGGGTCATCTCTACAGAATACCAGAGGTAGTTCCGACCACTGTTCCACCTAAAAAGTGCCACAAGGTAGTATCTCATAATGCAAAATTCAGCTTCTTCACAATCTGTTCAAAAGGAGAACGAAAGGACACTGCAACCACTACAGCCCTGCCCCGATCACCTTCTATCCAACAAAAGCAGGTCGACAAGGCTGCAGAAAAGTGTAAAGATTCCTTCTACACATCGTCCTCTCATGTATCTCGACTTGTTGAATAGCCTCAACTTCAACAGGTTTGTGACAGATTTCCACAAATTGAGCAGCGCGACGTCTCCAACAAGACAAGTAGCTCACCAAGATGCAGATCCAACAAACGCTTGTCCCTCTCCCCCGGGAACTCAACGCAATGGATACCATTTCTTCCTAAGGAGGGAGGATTGATCCAGGTGGATATCGGTGGTCATCCACCTTTTCCAACTGGCTCAAAACAGCTTTCTGGCAATTTTGGCAATTTACTATTTTTAGCAGGTTTTAACTTCCGGGGCCATTTTGAAGGCCTAGATGAAGGTTTTTCGAGATAAAGATTATCAATGATAGCTAAAGGCATTATTGATACCCCAAAATGAATCTCCTCGATGATACCTTTCCAACGAGCTATCATATGCCTAAAACGGAGATTGTATGCAAAAGTTACGACCCCAGGAAGTTGATGTACTAACTTACCCAAACGGGGCCCACATGACTTTTGGTGCTTCATCTCCTAGGGTTAGGTTTTTGGATGTCTACAACTTTTGGCATTCCTTTTTATTGTAAAAGGGCCTTCAGAGACTCAATGTAATCATCTTCTGGCGAATGCGAGTAGCCGTCACATCTCTTCTCAGAGATAAGCTGCCACCATTCTAGCGAGTCTTTCACTCTGTATTTTTACAGTCTCTGTACATTTCTTTCATTAATAGAGATTGTGTATTACTGTATATCTTTGTTTATGGTTGCATCTTTGATAAATTTATGTTATATTATTGAATATATGCGATATCTCTGTGCATTTCTTTATTATATCTCTGATCTCATTTCATGCCGAAAATAATCCGGATCACTGAAGCGCCCGAGTTGGTCATAGAGAAAGATCTACGTGGCCTCGAGGCACCAGAATTGACTCGAAGGAGTCATGAGCTCGCTTGGAATGTTCAGGAGTGTCAGGTCTTTTCCTGATCCTGATGAAAGTATTTAATGAAAGTAGAGGGGTGTTTGGAACCTCATTTCATTACATAAATGGAAAGCATGGAATAATTGGTCGTGGAGACAGTCTGTCAAGCCAAAGTTCCCCTATCAGCAGATTTTCCTGCAAAGCCCATACTGATCTAATCTCGTGTTTGACAGATGAATGCAAGTGTAGCTTGACATAAGAAAATGTAGACGCTAATCCTTAAATGCAGTGACCAGAGCATGCTCCTGGTGGGAGCTAGTAGTTCTGAGTATAAATAGTTAGTTTTGATATTTTGTTATGGTCGATGGTTGAGCTAGGCTCCCATATTGTAAAGTTTTAATGAAGCTCTGGTTCTTCTGGTTATGTATATGTATTTGATACTTCTTGTTTAATGTATGTCAGCTTCTTTTCATATCTCTCTAAATAGTGGTGTTATAACACTTCGGCATGGAGGATCTAGTTGAGGGTAGTTATGTTTTTGTGATGTAGGTTTGATCACAGTGACATCGCGACTAGTTTTAATCAATTTTTGTGTTGTATTTTTCCTCCAACGTTGAATGACTCAGGTATGGATAATTAATTTTGGTTGTTGTTATTGAATTGTGATGTATGTTTGATCTCAGTTCAGTGATAATTTCATTTGGTTCCTTAAAACTCTGAACCAAGAGGATCTTGTCTTCTGAGTTTTTCCTCTTTAGGTTGTTGGAATATCGGATGTCCATAGCAGACCTCTTCACTCTCCTCAATTTCTTCCCCCTACTCACCTTTATTACAACTTATTGAATAAATTTAGATCAAGACCTCATCTTCTTATGCATATCGTCCTAGATTTCTGAGTTAAAGCGACATAATCCTGAGGCCATGTCCATTAGACCAACCTTAAATTTATTCATTGTGACATATAAACTAATGGGTACTGGGTTTACCTCTGCCACAATCTAGAGGTGACTTCCAGTGCTAACAGGAGGAACCTCTCCCTTCAAGGTACAAGTTAATTTTGATATTCCCATATTTGAAGTTCAGATAGATGCGGATGCCCTCGAAAAATGGTTAAATATATTAGAAGGTTATTTCTCTGTCCAAAAATTTTTTGACAGGGAAAATATCACCATTGCACTCCTCATGGATCTCCCCCATGTCAAACATTGGTGGGAAACTTACTGGGAGAAAATTTCCATAGAGGAATATGGAATATATGGTGTCGATCCCACTTGGGATTTTTTTGTGGATGCGCTCAAAGAACAATACTATCATGTTGATAACTATGAAGACCAGTACATGAGATGGACCACATTGTAGCAAGACAAGAGCCAAATAGTACTAGAGTTCACAAATACTTTCCATACCTTGCGCACCAAGTTGGGTATCAAAGACTCTAAGAAACGCCTGGTTCTGAAATATCGTGGGGCTCTGCATAGTTACATTGGAACCGAAATGGATTTCCTAAACATCTCATCATTGGGAGCTTCCTATCGATATGCTTTCAAAATCAAGAAGAAATTTAGGCACCAAAACAAATGGGAATTTGGGTCTGCAAATATGCAATAACCAAAGCATGGTAAAGATGGCCCTAACAAATAGACTCTATAAAACCATTCCAAGACATAGGACAAAAAGGGTAAATGGAAGACAAAGAATGACACTGGGAAGTGGTGTGACTTCCACAAAATCCCCTGGCACAACACTGATTCATGTTTCTCAAAACATTCATTGGTGGTCGAGGTCAAAGACACATATCCGAACCCTGATTCAGAATTTGATCCAGAAAATATTGAAAATAGAGATATCATCGATGCAGAACCCACTGCTATTGTCATGACCAAAATAATTCAACCAGAAGAATCAATAGATCCTGAAGAGGGGGGGTGCCTCTTCCATTCACATATGTGGGTGAAGGGGACCCCGTTGCATTTCTTGTTGATAACGACATCCAGAAGAACCTCATCTCAGCTAAGGCCATCAAGCAGTTAGGGTTGTCGACAACACCACACCCATAACCATACAACATTGAGTGGCTTCACCAAGGACGAGATATCCGTGTCAGCCAACATTGTTTCCTGTCCTATGGCATCCAACCCTTCAAGGATGACGTACTGTGTGATGTTTCCCCTCTTGATGCCTGTGATGTTGTTTTTGGCCAACCATATATGTGGATACATCATTTTGTCTATGATTCTAGACCCCGTAGTGTCATTATTACTCTGGAAGGTCATATATATAGGATACCAGAGGTAGTTCTGACTACTGCTCCACTAAAAAAAATATGCAAGGTAATATATCATACTGCAAAATCCATCCTCTTCACAGTCTGTTCAAAGGATGCACAGAAGACCACTATAACCACTGCAGCCTCAACACCTTCTATCCAGCAAAAACAGATTGTCACGGAGAAAGAAGATATTGCCTCTTCACCTAAAATGGTTCCTACACAATGCCCTGTCAAACCCAGAGACCACAGGTTGGTGGAGCATATTCAACCCCTCCAACAATAGGTTTGTGAGAGTCTTCCACAAACCAAACATCATAACTTCTCCAACAAGGCATGCAACTCACCAAGATTCAGATTTAGAAAATGCTTTCACATATTCCCTAGGCACTCAACGCAATGGATACCATTGCTTCCTAAGGAGGGAGGATTGGTCCAAGTGGATATTAGTGGCCACCCACCTATTCCAACTGGTTCCTCTTGTCATTTATTAGTTCAACACGGTCTTCTGTACTTCTTTATAATTGTGGGGTCTACACTTCTGGGACAGTATGAATCCCTACACATCTTCTAGGTGGATACTAGTGGCCTCCCACCTAATCCAACTCACTTATTTTATGTGTTTTCATGTCAGCACATCTTGTTGTACTTCTAGGGTTGTTTTGGGGCCCTAAATAGTGTTTGTTTTTTTTTCTTTTCACAGTCAAATTGTAGACAGAGTCAAATTTTGATGGTGTAATTCATAGTTCTTGAAACTACCTTTCCAACGGGCTATCACACGCCTAAAATGGAGATCGTATGAAAACATTACGACCCCAAGAAGTTAATGTACTAACTTACCCAAACGGGGCCCACATGAATTTTGGTGTTTCATATCCTAGGGTTAGGTTTTTGGATGCCTAGGGTTTTTTCATTCATGTTTATCATAAAAAGGCCTTCAAATCCTCATTGTAATCATCTTCTAGCAAATGAAGGCAGCCATCACATCTCTTCTAAGAGATAAAGATGCCACCATTCTAGCGAGTGTTGCACTCTATATTTTTGCAGCCTCTTTACAATTCTTTCATTAATAGAATTCAAGTATTGTTGTATGTCACTTTTTATGAAAATTTTCATGAGTATTTCATTGTAATTTATCTTCTTTCATTTCGGTCCGAAAATAATCCAGATTAGTAATTTAGAAAAAATCTCCATTTATTGAGGAACAAATTGAGGAGGAAACTCTTGATCCACTAATCAATAAAGAAAATCAACAAAATTCTACTTCTATAGATAAAGCTCATCAAAATCAACAAACACAAACACCACATTTTCCTTAAAGGTTAAAAAAAAATTGCATCAATATTCCCCTACTTCAAGAAATTAAGGATATTCCTATATATGCCAAAATAGTTAGGGAGTTATGCATAAAAAAACAAGGAAGAAATAAAAAAGATCCACAAACTGTACAAGTTATTGTCAAATTAGCAGATTTAATGTCTGCGAATTTTTTTGTGTAGAAATATAGTGATCCTGGAAGTCCCATTGTACAAATTCAAATTAATAATGTTGTTATTATCAATGTATTGATATATTTAGGAGCAACAACAAATGTAATGACAAAAGAAGTTATGGATTCATTACATCTTTCTAATCTTCGTTATACACCAACTGTTTTTCAATTAGCAAATAGATCAATCATTAAGTCTAAAGGAATTTTAGAAGATGTCATAGTTTCAATAGATTCATGGGAATACCCATTAAAATTTATGGTTTTAAAACATAAAACTAATCTAGGTGGCTATCTATTGGCCCTTGGTTATGAAATTTAGTGAAGATCAAGGAAGAAAAGGAAAAATACAAACTGCGCGGAAGACACAGTGACTTTTACTAGGTCAAAGTGAGCAAAAGAGTAGAAAAGACGGAGTGAAGTAAAAGGAAGCAAGTCGATGAACTAGGAGATAGAGGATGAAATATCAACAAGGAAGAAGGATCGTGGACAACTCAGAAAGCGGAAAAATCCACCGTTGTATGCTTTGGAGAACCGCGCGAGAAGAAAGGACAGACAGGCTGGCGAAGCCCTGAAAACGCGGGTCAAGTTGACCTAGGGTTTTGGTATCTAGGGTTTTGACACCTAGGTTTTGGCATAAGGATGTCGGTGAGTGATTGTAATGTATAAATAGAGATCTAAAGGACCTGGGATGGGTTGTTGTTACTGTTGTTGGTGTTATGATTTTTGTTGTGTGATCAAGTGAGTACTATCGAGTGAGAAAGAAGTGTTGAGTACGAGAGCCTTCTGTATTGTAAGATCTTCAGTTTGGTGCAAAGATCAACCCTGCAGCTGGGTGCGCAGGGAGGGAAGAGATAGAGAGAAGAAGAGAGAAGATCTTCTAGTTGAGAGTGCAGACAAGAACTGTATGCTTCATATTAATATATTATAAGCACAGTTATGTGGACGTAGCCCTAGATAGAGGGTGAACCATGTATACTTTGTGTAGTGTGTGATTGATGCTAGACTCTTTTCCCTTTGATATACTATTATTGCATTACTGAATTAGATCTGATAGATAGTTGTGTGGAGTATATCTAAGATGATAAGTGATATATGCATGTTGTACTGTTCTAGTATTATATCCACTTGATATTCCCCTTGGTTGTAGACATTTCTTTCCTGCAACCCCCCCATAGATGCTTCGGGTGAGACTGCATCTGCTTCGCAAGTGTTACCGAAAGGGACAGTAGTTAGGGCTTGTTGGTGCACTCTTGGAGCTGAAACCTAGGTCTGCCACTATGCCAACAAATGGTTCCATTGTCGGGACTGGAATATTCTTGAGGGAATGTCAAGGTGGTTCCCATCAAAGACAAAAATTCAAAAGTGGATAGAAAATCAAGAAAAGGACTTCGATGAAGCCTAGAACAAGAACTCTAATATTAGTACAGAGGATTGGTTGGAGAGATATATCTTTACTGATATACACTAGATTTTCTTTGGAGGAATCCATCGGGAGCTATATGAGTGGTTAGCTAGGTTATCAGATACCCATTTTGAGATAATATCTATACCTCCTGTGGTTTGGACGTCGGCACTAATCAAGAAGGTTAAGAGAGTTGATAACGTCGTTTCAGGAGAAGTAGATCATTGGTTTGATAGCACCATTTGAGGGTACATCACCGAGTTTGTTGTTGACAGAGTAGAGTCATATAGACAAGCCGAGTGATATTTCTTCAAGGGACCCAGAGGAAAATTTTTACATTTTCTGAAGTTGAGGATCAAGATGTTATTGCATGAGAATAACATCTTGAAGATATAGTAGATTGGTCGGATTTGAAAAAACTAATGTTAAAAAATTCAGACATCGATAGCGACACAGAGGCTATACATATGTGTAGTGGGAGAGCGTTCAGAGAAGTTCATCTTGCGAACCTGTTTAAGAAGAATTACGAAGATGAGGGTTTCTATAGTGAAGAAGAGGCAGATCTGACAAATGAAGAGAATTCAGAACCCTCTAGGGAAAAGGAAGGAAAAGTTGAAGAGCCTCACTGAGAAGAGCCATAAACTTCAGGAACTGCGCAGGCTACTGAAGTAAGTACTATTATCCCTCCTGTTGATTTAGTAGAATTAATAAATCAAAGTAATCCAAGCCACCAGAGCGTTCAGAGAACTATCACTAGTAGTCCACCACATACTCAGTCAGGAACCCTAGGAAGATCTATGGAAGACGAGATGAGGCTCCCTATTTTTAGGGGAGATGGGTTTGAAGACCCTGATCAACACTGGTACCTATGTGAAGCTGTATGGAATATTAATAATGTCACAGATGAAGATATTAAAAGAACTCAGTCTAGTACTACCGTAAGGGATCATGCACTGAGCTGGTACATGAAGCTTGTCCAAGGACTTGGACAGCCTAAGTCGTTGAATGAGATAAAGAATGCATTGATTGCAGAGTTCAAGAAACCCAAGTCGGAGTCACAATGTATTACAGGGATGAAAGAGATCATGTAGAAGGTAGCCAAACCTATTTGGGAATTCGATTAGAGATTCAAGACCTTAATAGGCCGATTGACTTTTCACATCCTGGATGAGTAGAACAAAGAATAGTTTATTGCTGCCCTCTTACCACACATTAGAGTTCCTATGATGCAATAGAATATTGCTTCGCAAGCTAAGTCACTGGATATCGCCATGAAGTTAGATTCATCCCCTACAGGAGAATCCAACTCGGGTATGAGTCAAATGTTGAGTCACCTAACTAGTTTGTCTCTGCAGGTCGAAGATATGAGGAAAGACAAGGGAAAAGATAAAAGAGAAGACATCTGGTGTGTCAGATGTAGCTCAGAAGGCCATGACAAGGAACACTGTCCCCTATTTCATGAATACTTTTCCTCTGGAGCTCTGAGCTCTTTGAAACAAGTCACCCTACCTTGGTGCGAGGTATGTAGAAATAGACATCGCCCTAATGAGTGTTATTACATGAAAAAATATGTTCAAACACCTACAAATTTGTATTGCACATTTTGTAAGTCCATGGGGCATGATGATAGGGATTGTAGGGCTTATTGTTACACATAAAAAATACTCACTTTGATAGTGTTGCAAGTGTCGTCATTACAAAGGTCGCAAGTGTTGCATTTTTCTCACAAGTGTCGCAAGTGTCAGGGAAGCATACTACCATGATTCCTATGTCGTGCCTGTAAACGACATCAGGAGGACACTTGGAACATGTCAAAAACTTGATTTGGAAGGGGAGGAAAGGTGAACTGGGCTCATGAACCTTTTTCCATCTGAAAACACTCAAAAAACTAAGTTTTTGGAGGGGAGCGCTCCCCTATACCTCTTCTGGGAGTGATGGCGCCCCCCCTTACACTATCTGGGAGCGCTATAAAGCTCCTTTAGCCCTTCTGGAGGAGCGTTATTAATTTTAAGAGTGTTGGCACCCCCTGAATCCTACTAGGGAGAGCTACAGTGCTCTGATGGCCCTTTTGAGGGAGTGTTGCTTATTCTGGGTAGTAGTTAAGTTGTTGAGACGAATGGGAGAAGGATCCTTTCATTCTTGGAAGGTAGTTGGATTCGAATCCCTAGTCCAGCCATGATCTTAGGGAATATCCTCAACTAAAGGAGGAAAATCCTCAACTTCCCCAAGGATATCTCAAGTGGTTAAAACCTCTCCAAGGCTATATAAGCAAGCTTTCTCATGGTCAAAGGAGGACTGAAAAAGGAAAATCACACCAAACTTATGATCTTATAAGTGGTGCTGGAACAGAGATATTTTGGAAGCAAGAG
The DNA here is from genome assembly GCA_032191745.1 of Picea mariana. Lineage (NCBI taxonomy): Eukaryota > Viridiplantae > Streptophyta > Pinopsida > Pinales > Pinaceae > Picea > Picea mariana. The sequence continues at coordinate 205,637 of JASDQU010737240.1, read as the reverse complement.
ACCTATGATATCATAGGGAGCAATCGGTGAAGCTATCATCATTTGGATCATGGATCTTTTGAGCAAGGGTTAGACAAGGAAGACTTGACGAAACTGTTGCAATTCATCTACGGCTGTAAGCAATGTTTGGTCCTCATTAATATAAATTGCTTGGCCTGTTTCTTTCTAATTCATGTTCAATCTCACATGAATTTGTATCTTTAGTAGATAGACCTATTTCAGACTAATCTTGATAGAGTAGGAAGTAGTCATACTTTGTTTGTCTACAGGGCCTATCGAGGAGCGAAAGATTGGAGCTCAACTCGGAGCATGCAGGGATAAACACTGGTAAAAGGTACTTCTYTTATCCTTCCTTCTCACACACTAGTCCACCTAGATCTAAAATGAATTTAGTGACCATGATAATCACTTTCTATCTTAGAGTTAAGAGTCTATCTCTTTGAGGAGATCTACCTGTCCGCAGGGAGATTTTCCTTCAACAGAAATTGGTGACTCCACTGGGGAGAATCGAATCGAAAATTTTGGTTTTGATTTTTCCTCATAGACCTTGTCTTACCCTTTGATTGTTTTCAGACCTTCTTCACCCCTTTTTTCTTGATTTCATGCGCTGATTGACTCCTTACCCCATCACACTCAGCTTGATTGCCAAAATTCGACTGAAATTTTGGGTTTTTGGACATTTTCATGAGATTTTAAGCATGGTGCCCTTGTGGCTATGTTAACAGAGCGCCAATGCTCCCTGGAAGTGTTAGACAGAGCTTTATAATGCTCTGGTAGCCCTTATACCAAAGCGATAGCCCTTTTTTACCCAAAATCTCTTATAAAATTGTATTTTTTGGAGGTCTAAACCCTGTTTTTTCATTTGCTGAGCTGCCTTGTGATTTAATGCTTCTTCCTTTGACCTTTGACATGCTTCCTCCTGAGAAGTAAACACCTTTTTGTTCATATTTTATGCCCTTCTTCTTTATTTTTGAGTTTTTACTGTTGAGAGCTTGAAATCGATCCCCTGCTTTCTTCTCTCCTATCCGACTGAGCGGGAACTCTAGTGAAGGACATTAGAAGTCTGTGACTCTTCTCATTTAGTTCTTTAAGGTCATCTTATCCAACTTCTTTTCTCCTTCCTTCTCACACACTAGTCCACCTAGATCTAAAAGGAAGTCAGTGACCATGATAAGCACTTTCTATCTTAGAGTTAAGAGTCTAGCTCTTTGAGGGGATCTACCTGTCCGCAGGGAGATTTTCCTTCAACACTTATGACCTAATAAAAAAAATTTCAATAAACATATACAAAATTCAAGGTGAAGTACATCAAGAAGAAAACACTCGCAGTATAACTCCCCTGGGAGAGGAAACTTAAATCCTCGCGGTGGATTCAGAGGATGAGGATGAGGAGGAGGTATGGGTCGAGGTTGGGGACAGATCATCTGTTACAACTACGCACAACCAAGACACTTAGTAAGGGGCTGTCAGAACCCTTGTACTACTTTCATCTACTGCAAATCTTTCGAGCATGTCATCGAGGAATGTCCAGCATTGCTGGCTAAACTTCAAGAGAAACTATGACCTCAACAGAACCCGCAAGTGAAATTGATATATGTTGAACCTCCGGGAGGAGACCTTAGATTCATTGTTATCACTAGAGGAGGCGTTGTTATAGGATAAGACAGACTAACCTAAGGAAAGACTACAGAAGATTTAGGAGTCAGGAAAGATACAGAGAAGACCCAAACCTTTGATGCAAAGAAATAAAGACAAATATTTGACGAGGAAAGAAAAGAGTTCAAAGAAGACCAAGGTTCTTCATCAAATACATGGCCAGAATTAAGAGAATATGGAATGCCTATGGAATTCGATCATTCTGCTTCACCAAAAGAGGGACAAGAGGTATGCAAGCTCATGGAATTTTTATATACTTGTATTAAGTTGATTCAAGATGAGAGCATTGTACAAGAGCTATAAAATTTAATCAAACAGTATGAGATAGGAAGGATATATCCCTTAATGAATAAAGAAGTACATCAACTATGTTACACATTATTTTGGTCACCCTAACGATGATTTCATAAACATTTGTTCAGGCTCCCAACATGACTTTTTTCCTGAGAAAAGCAACTTCTTTCCTCCTCTACAAGGCTGCTTTTTAGAAAAGGTATGCAGGATGCACATATTACATAGTGTGTAAATCTATGATTTCCACAGGCTTTTCTATAGTTGGCCTGCGGGATTTCTGTAGGCTTCTATATAGGCAGGGTGTGGCAGCGTTCCAAAGATAAAAGAGGAAAGAGGTTTCATGAAGTTTCTAGAAGGGGAATCTTCTAGAATGTGAGGTGGCGTTCGTATGGTTGTGATCCTACTAGTTTCTCTGATTTGGTGGGATCATCCTCATCCCTTTAACCATTTCACCTTATCATATATAATCATAGGCTTCTCATGGAAAAGGTGAAGAAGCAAGAAGCAATATTAAGAAGAGAATTGATGAAAAGAATAGGCTGAAGACTATGTGAAGAATCCTATTCCTAGTGATGCTTGAGGCCTCCATTTGTCTATCAAGATTTTGTGGATTATCTTCATGCGAATTTTGGAGCAAGTGTATGTGTGTGTTGGAATGAAGGACCACTAAAAGGGAACTTGCAACATCAAGGCAATTCAGTTGTATCTTATACTTTTCATTAATATAATACGGTGGCAAGTCTCTTTCCCATAAAATGATTAGTATTTTATTACATGATTCATTGAACACATGTTTAGGTTTTCATTGAATTCTACTATTGCTTCTTTCATGTTGGTTGGTTTGTGTTATCGCATATCCAATTCCACAAGAGAACTGGATTGAAGCAGGGACAACAAAGATATAAGGAAGTGATTCATAAGGTATTTTATCTATTCCTCCTTTGGTAGTAAACTCAATGATCACAACTTAGGGAAAGCGTCTTGTTCTGTCTTGTTTTGTGATTTGAATTGACACATAGATCCACTTTGTATGTCTTGTGGCTATGTTTGTATCTAAGTTTTCCAATACATAGATCCACAGTGTATTCCTGGTGGCTATGTAGAATCTTTATGACATGGATCCACAGTGTATCATTGGTGGCCATGACTTATATTTATGATTTCAATCATTTATAGTCTGAACATAGGAATGCCTACTTCAGACATGCTATAATATTGTGTGGATGCTTGATTGTTTGCAGGTTCCCAATTGGTGCGCTCCTTGTTCCCGACACACACACGCATTTTTACAAAGTACTTCGGTTGTCACGAGTTCCAATATCATACTTTGGGGGGAATTCTGTTACACATTATTTTGTTCATCCTAATGATGATTTCACAAACATGTGTTCAGGATCCCAACATGACTTTTTGCCTAAGAAAAGAAACTTCTTTCCTCCTCTACAAGGTTTCTTTTTAGAAATTGTCTGTAGGCTGCGCATATTACACAGTGAAAAAATCTATGATTTCCACAAGCTAATTTATAGATGGCCTGTAGGATTTCCACAGGCTGCTATAAAGGCAGGGTGCGGTGTCGTTCCAAAGCTAAAAGAGGAAAGAGGTTTCACGAAGTTTTTAGAAGGGGAATTTTCTAGAATGTGAGGTGGCGTTTGTATGGTTGCAATCCTACTGGTTTCTATGATTTGGTGGGATCATCCTCATCCCTTTAACCACTTCACCTTCTCCTATATAATCATGGGCTTCTCATGGAAAAGGTTAAGAAGCAAGAAGCAATATTAAGCAAAGAATTGATGAAAAGAATAGGTTGAATACTGTGTGAAGAATCATGTTCCTAGTGATGCTTGAGGACTCCATTTGTCTATCAATCTTTTGTGGATTATCTTCATGCGAATTTTAGAGCAAGTGTATGTGTGTGTTGGAACAAAGGACCACTAAAAGGGAACTTGCAACATCAAGGCAATACGGTTGTATCTTCTACTTTTCATTAATATAATACGGTAGCACGTTTCTTTCCCATAAAATAATTAGTATTTTATTACATGATTCATTGATCACATGTTTAGGTTGTCATTGAATTATACTATTGTTACTTTCACATTGGTTGGCTTGTGTTATCATAGATCCGATTCCACAAGAGAACTGGAGTAAAGCAGGGACAACACAGATATAAGGAAGCGATTCATAAGGTATGTTATCTATTCCTCCTTTGGTAGTAAACTCAATGATCACAACTTAGGGAAAGCATCTTGTTCTGTCTCATTTTGTTCTATATCCAGGTGGATCTAGGTGGATTAGTTCATGTCCACATCTACCGATTTACCCAATAAAAAACTATCCAAGAAGAGAAGGAAAAATAAGGAACTACACTTGAATGCTCAAATAGGAGAATATGATAAGACTACGTGGTCCTCGACTTAGGGTTGAAGGTCAATGTCATGACGAAGCAAACCTGGGCACTGATGGGAAAAATGAATTTGATCTATTCCCCTATCAAGCTTAGGATGGCTAATCAATAGGCAGTAATCCCTTTCGGAATATTGGAACATGTCCCTGTGGACATCGACGGAGTAAGAACGTTTGCATATTTTGAGGAAATTGAGATAGTTGATGATAGCTTCCCTTACCCTATGCTGTTAGGAATTGACTTGGATTTCAATAATTCCGCTGTGGTTGATTTAAAGAAAATACGTATGACATTTTAAAGAGATGGCCTTATGTTCATTGCACCTTTAGATCCAGATGAATGTCAGCAATACACAAAACCCATCAGAGAAGAAGACTGCGCCTATGAACTGGAAAAAATATACAAATTAATAGCCAGAAAGCAGGATTATATTAACCCTATGACTGATAGAAACCTAAGATGGTGAAGTGACAGTGCATGTTCATCAGATTCATAAGAAGCACTGGAGAACTGGCAGAAAAAAATGTATGAAGTATCTACAAGGAGATGTGCTAGATTAACCAGAGATGTTCGTTGGATCGGCACAACAGTAAGTAACTTTCCCACATTTGATGGTTTGAATCCTTTAGAAACCTTCTTGTCAGAATTCGAAGAAAGTGTACCAACACAATAGAGATTGTTGACAATGTATGAGGCCTTGAAGTAAACACCAGCGAGATGGTGGGGAACACACAAAAACAACATTACAGAATGGGTACAATGTCATACCCCGATGACCGTGCATTTCTTAGCACAAGTAGAAGGTTGAGAAGTTAGGTAAACAGGTTGAAGCCACCCAAAGGACCATGTGCGAAGTTGCAAGGAATATTGGAGAACCATTCCTCAAGAGAAGTGGGTGCACAAGTTCATTAACACACTAGACACAACCCCTATCAACTGGTACCTTCAAGAGGAGTTAGGCCTCATCACTGTAGATTGGAAAGGTATGACTCATAACTTTGTAACCACCTTCTTATTTAACAATCAATATCCTTCAGTAGATCAAGTGTTACAAATTATAAGACAAAACGTATCCGAGGAGGCCTCTAGCCCCCCTTTAGAACAATAAGAGGATGAATGGACTGCACCTCTCCAGAAACTGCAAGGATGTTACAACATCAATGTTGATGAAGACGATGATCCGAGGAAGGTGAACATCGCAGAAACAAAAGGCTAGAGAGATGTGGAAGGAACAAGAGTTTAGCTACCATTTATTGGACAACCAATCAAGATTAAGAAGGTCAACATTGGAACAGAGAAGACATCGAATCCTGCAAATGTTGGAGATTACTGGGATGTTGCTACTATTGACAAAATCGCAAAGCTACTGCATGAATATCAAGACTTGTTTCTGACCAAGTTTACTGATATTAAGGGAATTAAAGGGCCTATGGGAGAGATGAGGATCCCTTTGAAACCAGATGTAAGACCAGTCAAAAAAATACCCTACATATTGAACCCTAAATATAAAAAGAAATTGAAGATTGAGCTTAATAGAATGTTGTAAGCAGGAATTATAGAACCTATTGAAGAGTCAGAATGGATTATCCCTATGGTGGTATAAGACAAGAATATAGGAGAGATCAGGATCTACGTAGATCTCAGGAAGATGAATGATTCCTGTTTGCATGACCCCTTCCCTACACCATTCACTGACAAAGTGCTAGATAATGTGGGAGGCCGGAAGGTATATTCTTTTACAGATGGATTTTCAAGATACCTTCAGATCCGGATTGCCAAGGAAGATTACCATAAGACCACATTTGCAACAGAATGGGGATCATACCAGTATACAATAATGCCATTTGGATTGAAGACTGCCCCAACCATCTTTTCTAGGGTGGTGGTCGAATCATTCAAGGAGTTTCTGCATAAATTCCTAGAAGCATTTTTTGATGATTGGACTGTTTTTAGTTTAATGAAAAATCATATTGAATGTTTAAGGTTAATGTTGGACAAATGCAGGTAGTGTCGAATTTCCTTGAATCTGAAGAAGTGCATCTTCTTCTCACCATTTGGAGTGTTATTAGGTCATATTGTATGCAAGCAGGGATTGTTGGTAGACCCATCTAAAATTGCCATTATAGTTGATCTGCCACCCCCTACTTCAGTCAAACAGTTGCGCATTGCGCTGGGACATACTGGATATTACAGGAAATTCATTAAAGGATACACCTAGATTACACCACCCATGGAAAATATTTTGAATAAATACTGTCAGATCAGTTGAACAGAAGAATACCAGCAGAGCTTCGACACACCAAAACAGAAAATGGTTACTGTGCCTATTTTGGTTTTCCCAGATTGGAGCAAGGAGTTTTATGTGCATGTCGATGCATCTTCTATTGCCTTATGATTAGTGTTAGCACAACCTGGGGAAGGAGATATTGACCACCTGTTAGCTTTTTCTAGCAGGAAACTATCTACAACTGAGACTAATTACACCACCACCGAGAGATAAGGATTAGCTATGGTGTATGCACTGCAGAAATTTTGCCACTACTTGTTGGGAGGACACTTTAAATTTTTTATTGATCACTCTGTGCTGAAATACCTAGTCAACAAGACAATGATGGGGGGGAGAATATGAATATGTCTTCTTCTATTTCATGAATATGACTTTGAGATCGTATTTAAACCAAGAAGAATGAACAAAGGTCCATACCACTTGTCAAGGTTGGAACATGGAGAAGAGCTGACTAGTTTGGAGGATGCACTACCAGATGCACAGTTATTGGCCATTAGAAAGATTGATGACCACTTCAAAAAGATAGTCCAGTTCCTGTCAACAGGAATGGCACCGAGTGAATATACAATTCCCCAAAAGAAACAGCTAGTAGTGTGTGTTGTAGACTTCTCACTTATAGCTGGAAAACTATACAAAATGGGACCTGATGAGATATTGAGAAGGTGTGCTATGGAGGCAGAGTGACCATTGATCCTCAGAGAAGCTCATGAAGGCATTGCAGGAGGACACTACGCAGGGAAAGAAACTGCACCGAAGGTTCTTATAGCTGGTCTTTGGTGGCCTACCTTACACAGAGATGATAAAGACTATTACAGAGCCTATGATGTGTGCCAAAGAGTTGGGAAACCATCTAGAATAGATGAAATTCCATTAGCACAACATATGACTCTACAATCATTTGAAAAATGGGCCATTGACTTCATGGGACCTATAAACCCACCAGGAAAGCACACAGGAGCAAGGTACATCATTACTGTGACACAATATTTAACCATATGGGCCAAAGCAAGAGCCATTAACGACTGTAGTGCAACTACAGCTGTATGCTTCATATTTGATGACATCAATACCAGGATTGTGATCAAGGAACACATTTCATAAATAAAAAATTTGAATCCTTGACTGAGGAATTTGCATTCCACCATCAGAAGAGCATGCCTTACCATACAAAAGAAAATGGGACAGTGGAAGCATTCAATAAGATCTTGGAAACAACACTGACGAAGATTTGCAGTGTGAATAGGGATGACTAGGATTTAAGAGTACTAGAAGTACTATGGGCCTATAGAACCACTTGCAAGAAGCTAACAATGCAGACCCCTTTTAAGTTGGTATATGGTCTCTAAGTCATTGTCCCAATGGAATATTTGGTACCAAGCCTAAGAATTGTTACCTTTACAGATATGGATGACACTGGTGATGTTCGAGAAAGGCTTGCACAGTTGGTCAAACTGGAGGAAGACATATTTGTTGTAGGATTTCATCAGAAGGTACAGAAAGAAAGAGAGAAGGCCTACCATGAAAGACACATTAAGAAGAAGGCATTTAAGAAAGATCATTTGGTATTGGTATATGATAGTAAGTTCATCAAACATCCTGGAAAGTTTAGAACGCATTGGCTCGGTCCATATGAGGTCACCTATGTTACAGAAGAAGGAGTTGCGCAGTTGAATACTTTGAAGGGAGAATGGAAGGAAGGATTAGTGAATGGGAGCCAACTGAAGTTGTATTATGACAACCAACTTCCTCACAGCTCTCAGTAAAAGCTTGAGGAAAAGGGTCTAGGTACTAGGTGCAGTTGAAACTGGGTACCAAACACATAAAAGATAGTCTGCACAAGGAAGGAGAGGAGGCATAGAGCAGAGAGCAAAGGTTGCACTGCACAGTCAAAAGTCGAAGTAAAATAGAAAGGTCAGATCTGAAGTGCCTCAAGATGAGTCACAGGTGAGTGTTAGGGTCCTGTTGGCCCTTGGTTATGAAATTTAGCGACGATCAAGAACGAAAAGGAAAAATACAAACTACATGAAAGACACAGTGACTGTTACTGGTTCGAAGTGAGAAAAAGAGCATAAAATACAGAGCGAAGTAAAAGGAAACAAGCCGATGAACGATGAGATCAAGGATGATAGATCAACAAGGAAGAAGGATCATGGAAAACTCAGCAAGTGGAAAAATCCACCGTTGGATTCTTTGGAGAACCGCACGAGAAGGAAGGAAAGATAGGCTGGCAAAGCCCTGAAAACGTGGGTCAAGTTGACCTAGGGTTTTAGACACCTAGGGTTTTGGTATCTAGGGTTTTGACACCTAGGTTTTGGCCCAAGGATGTCGGTGAGTGATTGTAATGTATAAATAGAGGTCTAAAGGACCTAGGATGGGTTGTTGTTACTATTGTTGGTGTTATGATTGTTGTTGTGTGATCAAGTAAGTACTATCAAGTGAGAAATAATTGTTGAGTACGAGAGCCTTCTGTATTGTAAGATCTCCAGTTGGGTGCGAAGATCAACCCTGTAGCTGGGTGCACAGGGAGGGGAGAGATAAAGAGAAGAAGAGAGAATATATGCTAGCTGAGAGTGCAGACAAGAACTGTATGCTTCATCTTAATATATTATAAGAAAATTTCTATGGACGTATCCCTAGAGAGAGGGTGAACCATGTATACTTTTTGTAGTGTGTGATTGATGCTAGACTCTTTTCCCTTCGATATACTGTTATTGCATTACTGAATTAGATCTGATAGATAGTTGTGTGGAGTAGATCTAAGCCGATAAGTGATATATGCATGTTGTATTGTTCTAGTATTAGATCCACTTGATATTCCCCTTAGTTGTAGACATCTCTGTCCTACAACCCCCCCATAGCTGCTTCGGGTGAGACTGCATCTTCTTCACATGTGTTGCCGAAAGGGCCAATAGTTAGGGCTTGTTGGTGCGCTCTTGGAGTTGAACCCTAGCTCTGCCCTTGTGCCAACATTATCCATTTATATAGGTTAGGCCATGCTTAGCTATTGTTGATGCATATATAGGGTGTAGATATGGTGATATGACAATCAAATATGGAGATTCTGAAAATAAATTTCATTTGTATCCACCCACCAAAGGAATAAACGAATCTGATATGACATAATATTTTGAAGATCATGAAATAGTACAACTAATTTTTACACTTGAACAATATATGAGTTTAAAGGACGATAACGAGGAAAATCAAATCATTACTTACATTAATAATTCAATTTTTTCTCTATATCATGGGGGGCATCATATTCTTACTCATATATTGGATAAAACTTTTCAGGTAAATTGTATTTTTGAAAATCTATTAGCACTTGCAAAGTCAATGTCAGTAAATTCTTTAAAACCATATTATAGTAATGTTGCTATTGAAATTCATCCATGAAAAACTTTAAATATTATTTCTCATCTTGAAGAACTTAAAAACAAAAATCAATTAAAATATTAAAGCAACAATCTGGTGCATTTGCGTGGGAGTACACTAATATGAGAGGAATTCAACCAAATACTTGTATTCATCATATTTATTTAGAGGATAATTCTATACCTGTTAGGCAGCCCCAAAGACAAATGAATCTACTTTTAAAGGAAATCATGAAAGATGAACTGCAAAAAATATTGAATGCCAATTCTATATATCCAATTTTTGATAGTCAATGGGTATCACCTTTCATAATTGTTCCAAAGAAAAATGGCAAAAGGAATGTGTGCGTGGATTACAGGGAATTCAATAAAGCAACCATGAAAGATCATTTTCCATTATCTTTCATAGATCACATACTAGATACATTAGCAGGAAAATGTACTTTTCCTTTCTGGATGGCTTTAGCAGTTACAACCAAATTTAGATTGCTCCAGAAGATCGGGATAAGACTGTTGACCGCCTCTTCAACTAGGGGGTCAACTCCATGTATCATGAAGAAATGCATTATCATATTCTAGTATGTCGAAGACAGTTTGGTTCTACTAGGCAATTTATGCCTCCAGAACAAATTTTTGTAAGCGGGATTACCGCACCCCTGCCCAGGTTTATAATGTAATAGGTCTACATGGATCATGTTAGGTCGGTTTCCTTAGGGTTTATTCAATAGGAGAGTTCCTTTCGATGAGTGTTTTTTAACCTCAGGATGTTAATGTGGCCTAACCAGTCGGGTTAATCTCCCTTGAGTTTTTCACTCCCACCCAATAAATCCTCCAAAGTGGTGAAAGACGTTCTAATGAAGTCATTCCTAGGTAGCTAGTGTTTAGGAATGTTGTAAATGACCATGTAATATAGCACGCGAAATTTCGCGGAATTTCGTCAAGTATAGCTAGGTTTTTTTTTTTAAGGTTTCGAATTAATTAATTGATTAATTAATTAATTAATTCTAGGTATTTAATGTAAAACTTATGTCCCAGGATTTTCAATAGGGGTATTTGTACTCAAAAGAAATCTAATTATACCCCCTGCACCCGTGGACCAAGTTTCAACTTAGTCGGGCAAGTTTTGCTAGGTTGTTTGTCCACTTAGGAGTTTTTCGGGAAAACAACAATTTTAATTGCCAAACCCAGGACATGGGAAAATGTAATTTTTGTAATAGTGATCCAAATTAGATGAAATAAGTGGAAAATAATGATGAGAGGACCCCACTTACCTATACTAACCCTTTACTTACCCTTTTAAACCCACATTTAATTAAAATTATATTTTAATTATTTCCCCTTATGAGCTCACGTCCCCCTTCCCACGTGAATGATGATGGAAACTCGTGTTAAGTATGTGATGGGTCCCCCTTTCAACTTATGCGCCCTCCCTTGTCCACTCATACACTTCTCCTTAACCATTCACATCCAAATTAGAAGTGTGCTTTACACACTCTCCACCAAACCCACGTACCTCACGTAATAGAGGGGAAACATTCAACTCAAAGTTGGAACTCACTTAAATAAAGTGCATGGGGCCTCATCTCCACCAATCGCTTGCCATGTAGGAGTGTGCCAACACACTCCCATCCCACGTCCTCTTTACCTCACTTCCTTACTCCTCAGTTCATGCATTCCCTCACGTAAGCTCTCACGTAGGCTTGGATTTGTCACTTATTTTTGGAATCTTACCTTATGAATGAGACGTGGGTCCCTTTCCTTTCACTCATAAGCCTTCCATTTTCCATACACATCACCCAAGAGTGTGATACACTCACTCCCCCATGTTCCAAGTCAAGACTCATGCTTTCCTCCTTTGACACTCACGCTCATCTTGGTAACTTGCGCTTTAATGATTTCATGAAGTGGAAACCTCAAACATTGTTTTGGAATTTTCCATTGAAGAAAGCGTGGGACTCTCCCTTGCCTAATTCTCCCCCTCCTTTCCTTGCTTTCTCCTCTTCACTTCATCCTTTTTCTATTTCCCCTCACCCTAAAAGCTTAGTCTTTCATTGGCTGCTTTCCCCTTTGAGTTGTCTTCACCTTTGGATCTTTGACTCTTGTTGAAGATCCAAGAGGGGTATCCTTAGCTTATCAATCTATTTAAGAGACCTCTCACTCCCTTATTCAACACCTTTCATTATTGCACTGGTATGCTATTGTTTTCTCACCATCTTATTCTCTTCCTCTCTCACCATTATTGTCACTTCTCTTCATTGGTGTGGCTATTGAAGAACTTGTAGCAATTAGTTGATACAACTTCTTGCATTTGGATAATAAAGGAAATGATTTGGAGGATACACAAATCTCAAGAGTAGTCTAGGCTCGTTATATGCATATGAGGTGAAATCGTTTTGTTTTAAATATTCATGTGATTATAGGTAGATTGTTGGGTAAAGTATTTTACTTAACTAAGTTTAGTGATTGTATAATTTCTAAATTATTTGATTTGCATGTACTAATGATTAAAAGTAGTTTTGATTATTAATATATGCCATCATTATCTATTTTCATCTCACATTTTGTTTAAGCTTTGCAGGACACTTCAAGGAGAGGATATTGGGCTAATTCCAAGCACGGATTTACCTTTACTTCTCACATACACTCCAAGTTAATTCTGATATTGTTCATCTTCTCTCATTCTTAATTTCAGTAGATTACATGCTTAGATAAGTCACCTAAAATCATTTAATTTTCTGGTTCTTGCATGCACGAAATCTTTTCCTAAAAACAAAGATTTCATAACATTTTATGAGTGTGTTGCAGCTCAAATCAGCAAGCAATAGCTTGCTGATTTTTGCAGGTTCTTACCAGGACAAGAGGGCATGCTGCCCAAATCACATGCACAACACACCCTTCAAACAAGTCCTCTCACTAGGTAATGTTTTCTTCTT
>JASDQU010737240.1:160935-174742 GCA_032191745.1 Picea mariana | reverse complement strand
ATGGTGATCCTCTTGAGGGGTCATTCTCCACATCAACAAATGCACGGATTGCATTGGATATGGGGGAGGAGGAGGAGGATGGAGGAGAGAGCAGTGGTAGTGATGCCAATCTTGATGATTATGACATGGAGGACTCTAGAATCTAGTAATTGCTAGAATCTAGATGGTTGATGCTTGAATGATTAATCATTGATGAACTATGTAGTATGGATGTCATTTCTATCTATATTGATGTACAAATATGCATGTTTTCATATATTCTGCAACTAATTTTTCTTTCTCCTTATTTTTTTGAATATAAACGCAATATATATAAAAATTTATATATATATATAATAGACGCTTCCGGGACGCTTCGCTTCCGCGGATTTTTTGAAAATGACGCTCCCGATGCTTCGCTTCCTAAAAACGCTCCCGCTTCGCTTCGCGCTCTGGCAACATTGGTTGTGTGTAACATTTCCAACAAGCATAGTTTGTTGGTTTTTGCAGGTTCAGATCTGGTTGAGAGGGGTTTTGGCTACCCAAAGGCATCCACACAACACTCAAAGACCCCCCAAAGGGATTGGTAGCTATTTCTCAACCTTTCTTCTTCAATTTCTAAGTATTTTTGTCATTTCTTCTCTCTTTTTCTTGCTTGTAGTGGCTCATAGTTGTGGGAGAAGGAGTGGTACGGCCTCCTCCCACGTGTGAGCCTTGGGGTAGTTAGGATTTAGCTTAGATCTTGCTTTTCCTTTCTTGATTTTTGCCTTTTTGAGCTAGGACGTGGGGGTTTGTGAGATAAAGGGTATCTCCCAAACCCTAGGACATGGGGTTAGGGTTTGCTTGTTTTCTTCTTGATTTGTTTGCCTTTCTCTCTTCTCTAAATCTTTTATAAGTTAAGCAACTTAATTAATTGCTTACCTATTTGGGAGAGGAATACCCCAAAAGGTTGGGTTAGGGTTTAATTTGTGGTTGAAGATCTAATTGGTTAATGCTCTAAATATTCTAGATCTAGATCTAACACTTACTAATTCTCTAGCTTAAGCCTATTGGGCCTCATAATCACCTTAACTAGATCTCATGCATGCTTAGTTCACTACAAGTGTTTATCTTTATGTTCCATGCTTAGATCTATAATGCTTCAATAAGTGGATGGTGTTCTTCTTTATTGCATAGATCTCTTTAATGCCATTTGCCATATGCTCTAAGTAATTTCATTGATAAGTCGATAAGTAGGCAAGCACTTAAATTTCTTTTTCTTTCTCACACTTAATGCTCGTATCTTAATGCTCTTAATCATTAGATAAGTGTGTTTCTCTTTTCATCTTGTTGGCAAGTTGTTCTTGTCCTTGCACTTTATTTCTTTACTTTGCAAGCTATCTAATTGTGCATCTAAGTTACTTGCTCTCACATAGCATATATGTGTTAATGCCTTTCATTTCGTAATCTTAATCAACACACTTTAAGGCTGAAGTGAGTTTCGGCCAAGTCACTAATTCACATTTTAAAAGTGTCATAAAATTCTTAAAACACTCTAAAACATTCCTAAAAGTCTACCTAATTCATATAATAACTTAATATACTATTTAGGGTACCTTAGACCACCATCTTCACCATCTAAAACGGGGATTGAGGGGCAACGGAAGGTGTAGGCTGGGGACGGTCTCACGGCGCACAGGATGCATCCTTTCTGTAAGAACTCAATCTTTCGGGCTGACTTGCGAAGCTAGGGTGGCAACACTTATTGAGCATCCAGTAGTCATTTGGCAATAGAGGGAGGAGGCTTTGGTGAAAGCTTAATAAAACTTAATAATCTTAAGAAAGCTTAATAACTCAACCTTGGACTTAAGTCTCTAAAACTTTCGTGGGTTTAACAATTAAGAGTGGTTGTCTTTCATCTCTAATACTTGTGCTTAAAACTCATAAACATTCTTTATTGATGTATTGATGATCTTGATGACGTATTGATGATGATCTTGTAAATGTTATATGATGCTTTGATCTCTTTATATCCTGCACAAACACAAAATAAGTAAAGTGGTTAGCTTGTTTGTTGTATTCTAGCAGTCTTAATTTGTAAATCTTGTATCTAATATTCATTGGATTTAATTATTGTTTTGTAAGTAATTTGTAATCATACTTGTAACGAATCACCCTTTAACTTTAGTTGACCCCTTGCACAATCTTAGGCACTAGTCTTAGTTGGCCTAGGAAAAGGTCTTGCTTAACATATTAACCTTTGCATCTTGCATTGTTGCTTGTGCATCTTAGGATTAGAATCCCCCCAAGCCTTAACAAATTAAAACTAACTCCTAGAACTTAACTCTAAAACTAATCTAGAATCTAGGGACTACCCCCCTTGGCTTCCCTAGGAGTGAGCATAGACGGAAGAGGTTCCGATCAAAGTGACAGCGTGGGTTGTGAACCTAGGCATTGTGCCTCCAAGGACACACTAAGTGAGTCGGACTTAGCTCATGTTAGCAAGTGTGTATAAGGACGACAACAGAAGGTATAGTAAGTTTACCTACTTTCCTGATGAAATCTATGTTCAGTCCTTCTTGTTGTTGTTGTTGTCCTCCCCTTTGAGGATCTCTGGGGCGGTTCCTAGGTCTAAGTCCACAATACTCTACCAAGGTCATGTCCTGATGGAACTCCAGTCCCAACATTGCATACTCTCTCATGTACTCCGAAATATCCTCTGCCTGTGTAGTCTTCCTTTGTGTTGTTGGCTACTGTACTATTGTTGGAGCTTCCCTCTGAAAGCTAGGGAATAGTCACCTAGGGATCCTACTTGATGAAGTGTATGTGCGAGTAGATGAATGGGGTCTATTGCCTGCCCCTGAGTTCCCCTATGCTACATGCGGGGCATTTGGGCCTTGGATGCTCCCTGTAGTCAATCTATCAGCCATCTGTGCCAAGGATTGAGTCATGGCCTACTGACTGATCACTAAATTGTAAAGAACCTGCATGAACGCTGCCTCTAGGTCCATGGGTTCTTTTCCACTGCCTTATGTCCTTTCAAACCTGTCTCCTATCATCCTCTCTGCTTCACGGTCTTCCTTTCTCTCTGCTTCCCTATGTGCCTCTTCCTCTTCCTTTGAACTGTGAGGAAACGGGGGATAATCTACCCTAGGTCTCCTCCTTTCCCTGTGTTTGTTGTAAGTGACATATTCGTCACCTAAGTTCTCATGGCCCTCTGGGTTCTATACCGAACTCATCGAAACTTTAGTCACATGCTAGTAGGACTAAAGCTCTGATACCACTGTAATATCCCTAGATCCACAGATCAGAATATATGCCTCAACTGCTAACTATCTGCTGTAGAAACTGATACTCTTTGGGATTTTGGATGTGGTTAAAGGTTTTTCTTTGTGTTTCAATAGTTTTGAATGTGTTTTCTTGTGTTTACCAGTGTATAACAAAAATGCAATAGATATAAAACACAGAACAATTGCAACCAAGTTTATTATGAAATATGAATGAAGGTACAATACCGCATGCGAGGAAATAAAATGAAATCTCTCAGCTAGATCAAGACTAGATGGATCTTAACTGGAATACAATCAACAACGCTAAATCAAAATACTCGAAATAAAAGTTTGCTAGATCAATGGATGAGAAGAAGAACTGTCGGAAACTGTTGCATGCGCTCAGCAACTCACACGGCAACTGTTGCAAGACTGGAATGTTCGCCCCGGTGGATAAACTCCTCTGATAAACCTGAAATTTGTCCCAGTTGGGTCTACCTGACCTCAAACACCCTCTTGGTAATTGTCGGACTGAAGATCGACCCTCTGTTGATCTATATGAACCCCGGATGGGACCCCCGGGGGGGTTGCACCCTAGTGATTCCACTGTCAGAATCTGGTTGTAACATTCTCAATCTAAGCACCTTGGCCTCCTCTGAACTGGGTTGGAAGGGTTTCCCCGGATCTGGTCCAGTGATCTCTCTGGAACCCTGACTATGCCTTCCAAAGTTTTGCGCCCTCAATAGTTGTCTAGTGCACCCTAGTGGATTCCTCCGTCGGAATCTCGCAAGAAGTATCTCAAAAGATGCGCCCTGCCTTCCTCTCAACTAGGTTGGAAGGAAATCCCTGGATTCTCCCTGGTCAGGACTGGCTAAACCTTTGAGTCTCCTAGCCCTCACGCCCTCACCCTGGTGAAATGCGCCCTAGCTGTCTGAACCTGTAAAATTGTTGTTGCAAAACGATGAAAGATCTGGATGATCTTCCCGATGACTAGGGTGTGTCTCTCAACACCGAAATCAACCCATTAGTCTTCCTCCTAGAATCCACAATCTCCATTGATTCGCTTGAACCTGTGTTTTCTCCTCAAAGCTCAAATGTCAAATACTGTGATAATGAGGAATTAGGTCGCTTTTCCCTTCATATACCCACTCAAACACTAATTCTCCGTTGACCTCTATAATTAGCTCCTTCACTTAGGCGCCCCTCTATTTTTGGCTTAATTCACTTAAAAGGCACTTTTCCCACTTTTCACTTAATGTCACTTTCGAAATATAATATTCCCTAGTGAAATGACATCAAATGACCCTGTTTTCCCTGTTTCTCCCTAGCTATAGTCTAAAAGGGGATGTTTAGACTACTCAACCCTCCTCTCTGGAGCTCATACTCAGAAAGGGACATTACATTGTCCATGGTCATCTACCCTTGCTCGATCTCATAAATTCATCTATCTTCTTCTCATAGTAATAAGTAGATAGTTCTTTATGCTCAAAAAACTTCTTCAGTTGTCCCCAAGTAATTTTCCTTTCTCTGATTCTTTTTACCTACCTATGATGCTCCAACCATAGGGAAGCCTTTTTTGCAAAATTGTAAATAGTTATTTCAGCTCTCATATTCTCTAAGTATTTGTTGTCATAGTCCTTGAGTGTTCGATGAGTTAAGAATATTTCCTTATTCCCAACATACAAGCTTCTACCTCCTACCAAATCTCTCTCCATTGAAAGTAGGTGTCTTAGACTTTCAAAATTCCCTTTATAAATCATCTCAATGGGATCCCTTCCCCTTTTGTCTACTCCCAAAAGAAAGAGATATATCAAGAGATTCCTTTGATGCATTGTGGATTCACTTCTCTCCCTCTATTGGACTCATTCTTTTGTTGTATTTGTTTTTTCATTTCTATCAGGGTCTACAATTGATTGTTAATTTTTCTATGCTCTTTTTGAGCTACCTTGTAATTGTGAAGTTTATCTATTATGATTCTTGTGGTCTTAGTTCTTCAACGACCTTTGATTCTATGTCCATTTGCTTGCATTTCCACATCCTCTTTGTGCACTTCCTTCACTTAACATTCTCATAAAAATGTCGAGCATTTCAAGAATTGTCCATACTTACAATTTTGGATTCTAATCCAATATATAGATTTTGCTTGGCAACAAGTTTTGATTAACTAGCGTCCTATCTCTTTTCACTATCCATATGTTCTTCTTTCCCATGAAGAGAGCTTTCCAACAAGTTTATACATGCCAAGATGGATACTTGTACACTTTTTTGTGTCTCCCAAAGGCCGACAATCCGGTGCTTCATATGGCCTCACTAGCATAATAGAACTCAACTATTTTCATCCACTTTTAATCATTTTTCTTCTTCTACGAGGCACAAGCATTCCACTTGCAGTACAAAGCATCACGCCGCTTTTGTTGATAAAGTGAATTTATTTTTCCTTTACTAGCATAAGGGAGTTAGTTTATTTTGCTCAATTAGTTATTTTTCCTTTGCTAGCATAAGGGAGTTAGTTTATTTTGCTCAATTAGTCATTTTTCTTGCATCGCAATATCTCTCCTCGCTCCACCTTACGAGCAGAATGGGACTTTATCTTATTTTGTGTTAAGTTGCTCCACTTGCATACTAAAAGAAAGAAGCTTTTTCTCTTATCCTTTGTTAATGAAATGGTGGAATGAGACTTACTCGTTTTTAAGAAAATTGGTCCTTCTACTTCCTCTTTCCATGCAATCATTCTACTAGCACTGAGATTGATTAGTCTACCACTTTACTAGGGGAATGGGACTCTAGTGATTTTCGATTCTCCATTACTCCACTTATCATGATAAGTAATCAATTCCACTTTCACTAAACTTGGTCATCTGGATCACAAAAGAGAAGCGAACATTCTGCTCCTTCACATGCAAAATGGGACTTAGGCAAATCTCATGAATTTTAATGAATTTTGAACGGAGCTTTAAAATTTGGTGAAGCTTAGATACTCAAAATTGTCTTACTGGGAGTAGTCCTAATGGGTTGTGCAACGATTGTCTCAAGCAAATCAAAAGGTAAATGTAACCCTAATTGTTCACATTCTCTTCGCTAATGAGAATAAACTTGTGCTTGTGGTTCAACACTACCTTTGCTCGAATCCAAAAGGACATCTATGTTCCACAACTTTTGGCAACGAAACCAAAATGTTTGCCTTCAATAGCTAACCTAATCTTAGCTCATTAAGGCAAGCTAATTAACAAATATATATTAACTTAAATTAACAATCACATATAGTCATTCACACAAATGCACACATGATTAGGGTACTATGAGGGTACTAACACATAAGTATAGTGATGGTAACTATTATGATAACTATGCGATTTTATGGAGAGATTTGCATATGTACTAATCTGAATGGAACTAATGGAATTAGAATGCACTAATATTACAATAGATATGAACCCAAATTACAAAGCAATAATTACAAGAAATGACACAGAAGACAATCACTCCGAGATATGTTCATAATAATAGCAATCAAGGTCGTTGTAGAGTAATTGTGCAATCTTATTGCATTAACTACAGCCTGGTTGGCTTGTCCGACCACGAACTTTATATTATAAGGGAAGGAAATATGACCTCACCCAAAAAAGCCATTGTCATTTTTGGTACTAATTCCAATCTGAAGAGTAGAGATGGCAACAAAGGCACCCCAAAAATTTGTCCTGAAGGTGTATCACAAGGTAATGACCCTCTTCTTGAAATTCAAGTTTTCAACTTTGAACATGATAGTTTATGTAATTCATGCAGGCAAGCTCCATCCTCGATTACTTTGTCGAGAGGGTGCCTCTTGAGTTAGTCATCCGAAACTGGATTCCAGAGTTATGGGAGGCACATGGATGACACTACATCAATACCCACAGCGTAACCAAAGGTTTCTCCCTGTTTCAATTCAGCAACCTGACCCATGTGCATGAAATCATGCTTCAAGGCCCTTGGATATGTAAGAATGCGTTGGTAGTTGTTAACCACTAGACCAATAGCTTTTCAACTAGATATAAAAAAATTTAAAAAGAAAAAACAAATTGCCCAAGTAAGCTACCCAATCTAGATGAATTTCCTAGGCCTCCTGATGCAATTTTCACCAACCTTGGCGCTGATTACAACACTTCTTGAGGACTTTATTTACCATGAACACAAATGTTTTTTCACCCTCAACCTCAATGCAGAGTTTGCACTAGGGTTAATTTGTCTTTAGGCCAATTTGTGCTCATCGGGATTGGTAATTGGATCCATTGCCAGTCTTTGGTTACATCAATATGAGAAACACGTGCTTTCAGTGTCAAAACCCAAATCATTGCATCCATGACTATCTGCTTATGATCCAGGCCAACCCAAAGGTCGCTCTACCCACCCAAACCCTTCGTGCTCCCAAAGCTCCCCAAGAAAC
The DNA here is from genome assembly GCA_032191745.1 of Picea mariana. NCBI lineage: Eukaryota > Viridiplantae > Streptophyta > Pinopsida > Pinales > Pinaceae > Picea > Picea mariana. Next base: position 167,092 of record JASDQU010737240.1, on the reverse strand, counting down.
AAATGCAGGTGAAGGTGTCTAAACTGAAGTTGTTCATAAAATAAAGGTAATGGTGCAACCAAAGCCTTGCACCGAAGAACCCGTCTCCCAAGGCCACAATTACAACTAGACTTAAATGGTGCTATTTTGGTCTCTCCACAGTTTGCAAGCATTGTTGAATGGGGGTCTAACCGATCTAAGGGATTTGTACGGATTTTTCTCAATTTGGATGGTCCACTACTAGCCTGTAATATCCCCCTAGTGCTGATATGAATATTTGTTCACTGCTGTTATGTTTTACTGACTATTTTGGTTGGGGACTTTTGTCAAACAGTTGGCCGATATACTCAAAACCCACTATAAACCCCCTTTTCTGACAGTTGATTGGTATAGGACTTTGTCAAACAATTAGGCTGCTGGAATGTCTTAGTATTGCTGCTAGATTAGGACCTTTGTCAAACAACTTGTTGCTGATATGTTTTTGTAGCTTACTGTTGGTTCATGACTTTCGTCAAACACTTTAGCTATCGGGCCAAATCTAATATAAAATACCCTTGTTTGCTATTGTTATGTTTGTGTGTCACTGCTGGTTTGTTTTGTGTTAACTGCTGATTCAAGACTTTCTTCAAACAGTTTGTTGTTAATGGGGTTTTGTGTGATTGTTTGTTCCAAACATTTTGTCAAACAGTTTGTGACATCACATAAAGCATTTGGCATACGATTTGTAACAGAAAAAATACAAATGAACAATGATGCAATGACAACAAAGGAAAATAGTCAAACTGATCAGATTTATTATTACTCCAACATGAACAAGTACATTAGCAAAACCACTCACAGATCTGATCAGGATCACACTTGTAATTGATAGTATAGTTGGCTGGAAATAGAGATGAGAATGGAGGCTGTAATGGCTGTTGTAAATCCACAAAACTGTTTCCCAATAGAGCTTCCAAACCCTCCACAAAATGCTATCCAAAAGGGAAATGATTTTCCCTACAAGAAAACGGCCCAGGCAAGACAAATCAGCCCCTCCAAGAGAACTCGGCCCTCCAATAATATTCGGCCTACATAAAAAGGGAACTCGGCCCCTATCCAATAGAACTCTGCCCTCCTTTGAAGACTCGCACTCCCACACCAAGGAATCGGCACCTGCAAGAGAATAAATCGGCTCCCTTCCAAGAAAAAATCGGTTTGCAAGAAAACTCGATTTCCACAAGACAACTTGTCCTCCACTAAAACCCCAAGTTGTTGCAATAGGTGAATCAATCCTTTCAACAATGAATGCAAGTGGAAGATCTGAATGATCTTCCCCACTAATTAGCTAGGGTGGAATATTTCACCACCGAAACCAATTCTCAACTAGGGTTTTTCTCCAAAACCCCAAGAAAGCCACAAGGGCTCCTCTCCAAATCTATTTTGTAAATAATCAATCATAATGACAGGAAATGAGCCCCTATCTCTTCTTTATTACCCCTTTCACTTTTTTTCCCCTCAAGTGACTTTTTAATTCATCTTTAATATTTTCTCCAAAAATCGCTTTATTATTTTAATAAACCTTTTTATGCCAAAAAGTGATTTATTTGACTTTAAAGCATTTTGGGTTACTGGAAGTCACTTTTCATCATCTCAACATTTAGAACTTTTACTCCTGGTTCCAACGAGCTATTACACTAAGGTGACCCTCTAAGATAATTTATTAAAATGACAATCTTAGTGAACTTCTATGTTGCATTGGTTTTTGGGACGGGGGAACGACAAGGACAGGGGGATACGTCCCCCGGACGGCTAGAGCACACCCCCAAATTTTTCAGGGGATGGCGGGTTGGGGACGACAATAATATATATATATTAAAAAATTAAAATTCATCATAAACATTTGTAGTTGCTTCAATCTTGTAAGCATAACAAGCTATACTATACAGTATTATGCACGGCCCTTACACTTGCCAATTATGAAAAGGCTTAAGCAATTTAAAAAAGGGTTGAGTGTCATTTCATTATTGGCTGCTAGACAAGAGCAAAATGCAATTTAGCTTTAAGAAACTTAAGTGAGAAATGTCTCTATAGCAGTTTTTCTTCCTCGTATTTCTTGTTAATAACGATTATGTTAAAACTTAAAAGACATTCCCTTCAATAGGTTTTGCAGATTTTTATGGCTGTGTTGAAAAACACTATAAAACACTTTGGTTCTGTAAAGAGATTAGATTCATATTTCAGATTAAGAAGGTGATTGAATAGGAATTTATTCAAACATTTAGTACCAATCGAAGTCACTACTATCTGATTGTTTTCACAATGCTTGAGGTTGGGATGGTGGAAGCACTATAATTGAATGACCCCTGGAAACCTATGTACAACATGTAAAAGCTAAGATGACCAGAAAAATAAGAAAAACAAGAGCAATAACCACAAGGATCAGCCCTTTGAAATGTTGCATTTCTCATTTTTTTGGCATGGAAGTTTTGCTTGTTGTAACCTTGCTGCTGAAAATACAATATTTAAATCACCAAAAACCCAAATGAAAACCCATCACAAAACCCATGTTTTGAGCTGCAACATTTACAATAGATTTAGATTCAATGCAATACAAAAATAATAGATGGGAAAAATGATCTTATTGTCCAATCATCAATTTCCATGATTGTCAAGACTGAAGATATATGCTCGGAATATCCCCAAAATCTGCCCAAAAAATCCCTGAAATCTGCCCAGAACATGCTCGAAATCTGTTTGGAACGTTCCTGAAATCTGTCTGGAACGTCTTGGGGACGGCTAGCAAGTCCCTGAGTCCCCAATGGAGTCCCCAGCAATTTGGGTAAGTTTCCTAAGGGTCCCCAAGTCCCCGAAACACGGGGACGACAGGTATGCCGGTTTTTTTGGGGGGTGTTGTTGCACTTATGCACACTTGCAGACGTGAGCTAAGTCCCGCTCACTTAGTGTGCCCTCGGAGACACAATGTCTAAGTTCCTGCCCACACTGTCACCTTGACAGGAACTTCTTCTGTCTAAGCTTACTCCTAGGGAAGCCAAGGGGGGTAGTCCCTAGTTACTAAGTTAATTTTAATTACAATGTTCTAGGAGTTAGTTTCAATTGATTATAGGCCAAGGGGAAAATTAGCCTAATATGACAAGCAGCAATGCAAGTGCAAGTCTAAGTCTAAATGCAAAGTCAGCCCTTTCCCTAAGTCAACTAAGGACTAGTGCCTAAGGTTGGGCAATGGGGTCAACTATATTTGAGGGTTGTTCGTTACAACAAGTATTACAATTGAATTAAATCGAACTACCCAAACCCCACAATTAGAGTTACTTACAGGATTATACAAGTTTATGAGCAATACCAGATGAACAAAGATATACAATAAATACAAGATATACAAGAGATATCAACAATTCACACCCTAGGGCCAAGCATGCCCCAAGTGGCACTTACTCCACTTGGACTGCCTTCACTGGCTACTAACCATAAAATCACTCAAGGATCAAATAAGTGATGCTTCCCCAAGTGGGATACTCAATCACTTATAGATCCACACCACAACAATGATAATTGATTATTAAGATGTATCAATGACAATAAACCAATATATCACAACACCATAAAAGAATAAGCAAGTAGTTGCACAAAAGAGATATGTCAATGAAATTATCACAAGTAATGTTATCTATCAATACATCTACTTCCCAAACATACACAATGTGATCTATGCAACTAGTGTTCTTCTTAAATATTTTAGATTTCCAACCCCCTAACTAGATGTGTGTCTCAACTTCCAATTCCACCAAATAACTGCCCGGTGCTCAAGATACTGGGCTTTTACCCCCAGCCTAGCTTCCAAGGTCAGCCCGTCACTTCACCACAATAAGAAGTAGTCAGAGAGGGGATCTCCCCAACGAAATCACGGGACGGTCCCCCGCCACTTCCCCCAAAGACTGTCCCTCTTACCCGTTTTAGATGGCAGAAATAGTTGTTAAAGACCCCTAAAATGTTGCTAAGTGTTTTAGGGACCCTCGAGTGGGTCTTTAGGTGAGTTGGGTTCGTTTTAGACAAGTTTTAAGCACTTATATTTTACTGTTTTAGCGAATGGCCGTGAGCAATGTTGTCCAAAACGAGAGCTTGAGAGATTGCAATTATACCATCATGACATGTGAAGATAAAGCAATGTGTAAGCAAATGTTTAAACCATCAATGTATCATCACATGTAAAACAAATTAACCATATAACCATGAACCATAAAGCATGTAAGATACTTGAAATGAAAAGATAAAACTTTAAAGCATTCAAATGTTTAAACTAATAAGCATGTGAGATGATTAAATATAATTGCAATGAGTTGAGATGTGTATGAACTTAGAAGATAAGTAAACAATGAGCAAAATAACTAAACCATTCACATCTAAATCATAAGCACAATAAGTTATGCGCGTCTAAAACATCTAAGCTAACATCACATGTAAATTACCCCAAGATAATGAAAGATTAAACCAATAACCAATATGTGTGAAGAGCTAGCAACTGAAATGAGTGATTAGACTTTTAAAGCATTTAGATGTTTTAAACCATAGGCAATATTAGGTGTTATGAGTTACCAACAATATGTGTTTAGAGTGTGAGAGTTTAAAAGATTAGAAGATTTAGATTCTAAGCACAAAAGTTTAAACTATCACATCCAAAAACATAAACTAGATGCCACATATAAGCTAAGAGTGTGTGTGAGTGATCAGTTAAACCTTTAGCACATGTGAGAGAATCAAGCCACTAACCAAAAGAGTGTTATGTGCAGCAAGGGGACAGCAAGGCCGTGAGCTACAACAGCAGCAAGGCCGTGGGCTTAAAAGAGGTGAGGCCGTGGGCTCAAAAGAGCTGGGCCGTGAGCTCTAAACCTTCTCCCAAAGGTGGTTGGGCCGTGAGCAAAGAGGCCCAATGATGACCCCTAGGCCGTGGGCTCAAAAGAGCTATTAATAAGTGTTTTAAACTTAAATCTAAACCACAAAAAGTATGCTAAGTTTCCCAAAGAAATAGCTTGAAACACAAATGAACTTAGCAAGTGAAAAACATTTAGAACCTCATCATCATATGCATGTAAGACAAGCTAGATAATCTTCAAAAGGTAATAGATCTAGAATATAGAAGCACAATGAAACTATCTAACCAATAACATAGAAAGCAAGAGCATATGAGAGTTATGGAAGAGATAAACTTGCAAATGAACAACTACCTAAGATATTAGCAACCCATGAGCATTAGAAGACTTTTACAAGTTGATTCCCTTAAAGCCAAGGCGATATTGGGGATGACTCCCCCAAGGTGCCGGCAAGTGAAACTACCATTACCAAGACAAACTTGCACAGAAAAGGGGGGCTTTGAGTCCTATAACTCTGATGAACCAGAGAGTCCTTGAATATGGACTAAGGACAAGCTGTTGGCCTACCCCTCAGGCAAGAACTATCTTGATGATGCTAGCAAGCATTTAGATTTATTTTAGATAACGAATGAACGAATAAACAAGCTAATCTAAGTGTTATATTAACAAAAGAATAGCTAACTAGGTTAGGTTATTTTTAGGATCCAAGAGCTTAAAAAAAAACTTCAGAAAATTAGAGAAAGAGGAGATAGAAGAGGAGAGATGTTACCCAAGCTCAAGAAGAGCAAGCTTGGAAGCCTCCTAGGTGTTGTATGCAGCATATAACTTCAATATATGACGCTGCCCTGCAAAATCAGCAAGCAAAAGCTTGCTGGAAATGCTGCAAAACACCGAGAAAAGTTATGGAAAATTTCTATGTAAACACAGAAATTTTCCAGCCAACAAAAGTGATAGATAAAATATGTTTTTGACCTATCAATGACTAATATATCAGCTGAAAATCAAATGGAGATGGCTGCAGAAAATATATGATAAGAAAGAAAGAGTTTTGGAGTGTTTGAGAGCCTCAAGGGTAGACTCCTCACCGAATACTATCCCAAGTGAAACCCTTGAAATGACCTGCAAAAGCTTAATGCAGACATGTATATGGCATAGATAGTTTACTTAAACAACACTAAGAAGAGATCACTACAATCCTAGGTCATTCAAGATAAAACATAAACTAGCAATGACAACATTCAACTAGCTTACCCAAGCAAGTCAATCTTAAACCCAAGATCTATCACCATAAACAAAATCAACACAAGTAAGCA
>JASDQU010737240.1:142780-154105 GCA_032191745.1 Picea mariana | reverse complement strand
AACCACGTAAATCTGTGTCTCTCTTGTATTGTGTGTCTTCTGTGTTTTGTTTCTGCATTTGTTTTATTTTATTGCTCCGCGGTCCTGTTTTTCTAACACGAAGGAGTTGTACCCAAGCAGCTTGCTTTCCTTTCAGTCCTTACTTTGCAAGCTTAGCTAGATTAGTCGTGATTTCTATATGCATGCTTAACTTAAAATAATCTAGAGTAGATCTCATAACACATGCTAGCTTAGAGCCCGTGGTGACTTAGATTAGATCATTATTTTCGGTTGCATGCAAGTTTAAGTTTATGTAATCTTTATATTACACATGCACATGCTAACGTGGGTTACATAAAGGCTCAATTAATCAACCTTTTACAATTCTGCAAGTTACTTTCAGTTCTCACACTTCATAATAACTAAGAACTCTCGTTAATTATGGTTTGGGTCCCCAAGGCCTTTCCGGAAATTAAAATTTAACTTGCAATCCATTGTCTAAAGGCATCAGCCTTCTTATCGTTAAATTTTTAGTATTTTGGCAATTTCTTGTTGAGCAAGCTACGAGCACTCAATCACACTTTACAGTATTTATCTCGTAGATCTAAAATTTATTAATTAGACTTAATAGGACACCTCAACTCACCATCTTCGCCACTTACAAACTGGGGTTTGGAGGAAAGACACAGAAATTTTTCGGAGTACTCGGCCTTAGGATTGACCTGTGAAGCTAGGGTAGGCCTCGTTGCCTCACTTCTTGAGCATCCAACAACCACTTGGTAATAGGGGGAGGAGATTTTTGGGTTGACACCTAGATAGGGATAAAATTAATTCCAAACTTAACCACTTAATTCAATTTTCAATCTACAACACCAAGCAATACAGTTACACACTTGCAATATCACTGATCTCACTGTCTTTAAATTTACATTCATATGCAAGCTATTTTTTATGTGTTGTAGAAATAATATCTAAGTGGTTACATCTTTCATCTGGAGTATTTGGCTTTCCACGTTTTTATCTATCATTAATTCTTGTACTCGTGGTGTGATCCTTCAAGAAGTGTGCATCCATCTGGAGGCACTCTCTTGACTGGGTCTTGAGTGATTTGCATTTCTTTTCCATTGAAAAGTAGTCCAACGGAACTCTATCTGTTGTGAGCATGCTTGGCTTCATGTGTTGATTTCTTTATCTTGAGTATCTTTAATTTCTGCACATGCGAGCAAACTTGTTAGTATATTGTCTATCTTGTATCTAGTCTAAATCTGTATATCTGATATATTCTTTTGTATCTAATTGTATATGTCTTATTGTAATACTTTGTAACTTAACTTGTAACGAACATTCCCCCTAACTTAGTTGACCCCATTGTCCAATATTAGGCACTAGTCTTAGTTTCCCTAGGAAAAGGTATGACTCTCATACTTATATAGTTGCATCTTGCATTTGCTAATTGACATCTTAGGCTAGATTCCCCCTGACTTTTTTAACCAATTAAAACCAACTCCTAGAACATTAAATATTGATCTCATCTAGTAACTAGGGTCTACCCCCCTTGGCTTCCCTAGGAGTTAGCCTAGACGGAAGAGGTTCAAGTCAAAGTGACAGCATGGACTTTGAACCTAGGCATTGTGCCTCCGAGGACACACTAAGTGACCAGGACTTAGCTCATGTTTGAAAGTGTGTATAAGGACGGCGACATCCTTGGCACCTTTGTCAGGGATAAGTCATTTATCCTTGGTCAAAACGACTTAACTTATTCTTTTAGAGCTAAGCAATAAAACACTTTAGTCCCTAAAAGTCTTTGAAATTGCATTGGTTGATTGCGTATGTTTCCTTTCCAAGTGGCGACTCCATTGAACAAATCTGTCAGGTATATTACTAGGAGCGTTGCACAAGGTTTGATTTACTCTTTTCCTGAACTTGAGAATATTTATAGGAGAAGGATAAATCGCCTTGCCCCTAGGAGGCTACTTGAAAGTCTTGGAGAAGAAGCACTCCCTGATATCCAATTCTTGTTCCAAACTAATAATCGACAAACCGTTATTAATCCCACTAATAATACTAACACAACCATGAGTATATTTTTGAGGCCTTTGAATTTTCCAGCCATCCAAGGTGCCCCACACCAAGTCCCTAAGAAATCCATAGACAAGTTGCCTACTTTTCAGGGAAACAATGCAATCAGTGAAAAGTCCCACATATTGAACTTTTGGATGTGTGTGGAAAGATATTGTAGAGGTCATGATGAAGAAGATGTAAAAATGACCCTATTTGTGTATTTTCTAGAAGGTGATGTTTTTGAATGGTTTATAGATTTTTATCCAGCTAAGTTCATCACCCTTGATTCAATTTTGGATGAATTTAGAAAAATATGGGGTGATCAGAAGGAACATAGGTTTAAGTTAGCATCCCTCACTTCTAGCCATAAGAAAGAGAACGAAACTGTGGAAGAATTCAATGCTAAGTTCAACAGTTTAGTGACGAGCCTTCATGATGACATTAAACCCTCAGATGCTGCAGTCTTGATATATTATATGGAGGCTTTTGAGGGAGAAATGAGGTATGACTTGAGAGATAAGGACCCTTAGGATTTGAAAACAGCACAAGCCACGGCTATCAAAATTGATAAGAACATGCAGGATGCTAGGAAGTCTAACATCATGGGTCTTACTAGAGGGTGTTCTTCCCAAATTTTTGATGAGAAGAAGAAGAGTATTGAAACTCAGAAATCCTCCAGTGATGGCATTAAGGAACTCACTCAATTGATTAAACAAATGGAAATCAATAATGCTAATCAATTGAAGGAGCAAGTTAGTCAAATGAATGCCATGAAGAATAGATTGATAGCCATGGAGATGGGCCAAGATAATAGGTCCCAACATAGGCCAAATGAAAAATGGCCTAAGAAATCACCTCCCCAAGATCAAAGACCACCAAATCCATTTGAATCCAATAATTGGGTTGACCACCAGGTTGTTCATTATTGCAGACCTTGTGAGCAATTCCGTGATGAATCAACGTGCCAAGTCTTCCTTCACCTTGATGATGAGATGGGACCTTATGGATCTTCGAATGAACAAGTTAATATGTTTGTTCATAAGTATAATGAGGGCATGTATGATTGGATGGATTCAGATGAACATAATGAGGGGGCGAGAAATTTGAATTGCATGAATGATGTTGTGGTGGATAAGGTGACAGAAATGTTTGGTCCTAAGCCTACTCCACGACAAGTAGCTCAAATGGATAAGTTTAGAGGCATTACCTACCAAAGGAATGGAAATAAAAATCAAAGTAACAACCAAGCAAACTTCCCAAAGGTAGCTCAAAACCCCCCTAAGTCAGATGTGTATGCAAGCTCGGATTTAAATATTGACTTAGGAGGATGGTTAAGTAATGAAAAAAAGTTGGTATCAGTGTTAGAATTAATGAAGGTTCCTTCTCAAAGGGAGAATATACTCAGATCCATAGATTGTCCTTCTCAGAAAAGTGTTGACCCTCCACCATCTAGAACTTATCAAGATGCACCAGTTATGCTACAAAATATGGATAGGCGAAATGAAAAGAACAGACCCTTCTACCTATCATTGCTCGTGAATGATTTTATTCTTCACAATTGTATGTTAGATTCAGGAGCTACTTCAAATTTTATGACTAAGAAAGTAATGAAACAGTTGAACTTAAGAATATCTAGGCCTTATCATAACATTTGTGCTATGGATAGCAGAACCATAGTGGTGCATGTTTTGATTAATGGATTACAAGTATACTTAGCTATGTTCCCAGATATCATGATTGAGATGGACATTGTTGTAATTGATGCACCGGATACTTGGGGTATGTTTCTAAATAGAAAGACAACTACAGATTTAGGTGGTAATATAAAGATGGACTTAACTTATGCCACCATTCCAACTCCAAATGGTTTAGAGTTTAGATTGAATAGAGAGTTGGATAGAAAATATCATGTGGAAGATCCTAGGAAAAAGGAAAATGAGATCGTTTTTCAGGAAGTGGAAATGGGGTGTTATGAGATAGAGTCCACTCCTATAAAGCTGAAATTAAATGATAGGTCCCCAAGCATTTGTAATGTTTGGGACCCCATGGATTCTTTTGATGGTCTTTTTCTTGAGGAAGATTTGGATGAGACAGATGATGGTTTGCCTCCTTCAGAGTTGAAGTCAGAATTAGATGTGTCAGTTGAAAATTTGTCACCAGCTCAGCCTGCATCAGAGGAATCAGTTATAGATCAGAACAAGTCAGATGGAATTCTTGGGCCACACCCTCCTTATTTTGAGGAAATTGGGAAAATTAAAGAAAAATTAAGTGATGAAAATCTGATGGAATTTACTAGGGATGTTAAGGTTATTATTGATAAAGTAAAGTATACCATCCCTAATAAAAGGTATGCCAAGCCTTTCAAGGAAAAACTAAGTTCACAGAATTTATACTTGGCACCTATGGCAAACCATCAGAAAATTTTTAAGGGGAACTGCCCCAAATGGCCTAAGGTTAGAAGCCGGGATTCACATGAAAGAACAAGCAGCCAACATAAAGTGTATCAGTCTTCTAGCAACTCTTCTCAGCCTATGGGATGACATAAAGTCAGAAATGATAGCAAGAGGACCCCGCCTTGAGGTGTTCTTCATGCAACAACTTGGTGTCCATTTCGACACCCTCTGTAACGTATCTCTAACCCTTTTCCTTGTATTCCAGTTTTTTAATTGTTTCATTCATTATGTCAATATGTACTTAGATTCATTTTTATATCATAAATTTGTTTTGTAGTTAAAATGTTGTACTTTAATTATTTCATAATGTAGATATTGTTAAAAGCATTCATTTCATTTATATGTATGTATGTATTCTAATGTTGGTTATTGATGTGCACTCCGGTGAGCACTCTATTTTGTAGGTGATGGATTCTCGTATGCTCTCCATCTCAAGTGAGAATATCGAACACATGTCCCCATGTGGAGCTAGATGTTGACCGCCTCTTCAACTAGGGGGTCAACTCCATGTATCATGAAGAAATGCATCATCAAATGCTAGTATGTCGAAGACAGTTTGGTTCTACTAGGCAATTTATGCCTCCAGCACAAATTTTTGTAAGTAGGATTACCGCACCCCTGCGCGGGTTTATAATGTAATAGGTCTACATGGATCACGTTATTTCAATTTCCTTAGGGTTTCTTCATTAGGAGAGTTCCTTTCGCTGAGTGTTTTTTATCCTCAAGAGGTTAATGTGGCCTAACCAGTCGGGTTAATCTCCCTTGAGTTTTTCACTCCCACCCAATAAATCCTCCAAAGTGGTGAAAGGCGTTCTAATGAAGTCATTCCTAGGTAGCTAGTTTTTAGGAATGTTGTAAATGACCATGTAAAATAGCAGGTGAAATTTCACGGAATTCTGTCAAGTATAGCTAGTTTTTTTTGTTTTTTTTAAGGTTTCGAATTAATTAATTAATTAATTCTGGGTATTTAATGTAAAACTTATGTCCCGAGATTTTCAATAGGGGTATTTTTACTCAAAAGAAAGCTAATGATACCCCCTACACCCGTGGACCAAGTTTCAACTCAGTCGAACAAGTTTTTCTAGGTTGTTTGTCCACTTAGGAGTTTTTCGGGAAAACGACAATTTTAATTGCCAAACCCAGGACATGGGAAAATGTAATTTTTGTAATAGTGGTCCAAATTAGATGAAATAAGTGGAAAATAATGATGAGAGGACCCCACTTGCCTATCCTAACCCTTTACTTACCCTTTTAAACCCACATTTAATTAAAATTATATTTTAATTATTTCCCCTTATGAGCTCACGTCCCCCTTCCCAGGTGAATGATGATGGAAACTCATGTTAAGTATGTGATGGGTCCCCCTTTCCACTTATGCGCCCTCCCTTGTCCACTCATACACTTCTCCTTAACCATTCACGTCCAAATTAGAAGTGTGCTTTACACACTCTCCACCAAACCCACGTACCTCACGTAATAGAGGGGAAACGTTCAACTCAAAGTTGGAACTCACTTAAATAAAGTGCATGGGGCCTCATATCCACCAATCACTTGCCATGTAGGAGTGTGTCAACACACTCCCAGCCCACGTCCTCTTTACCTCACATCCTTACTCCTCAGCTCATGCATTCCCTCACGTAGGCTTGGATTTGTTACTTATTTTTGGAATCTTACCTTATGAATGAGACGTGGGTCCCTTTCCTTTCACCCATATGCCTTCCCTTTTCCATACACATCACCCAAGAGTGTGATACACTCACTCCCCCATGTTGCTTGTCAAGACTACTGCTTTCCTACTTTGACACCCACGCTCATCTTGGTAACTTACGCTTTAATGCTTGCATGAAGTGGAAACCTCAAACATTGTTTTGGAATTTTCCATTGAAGAAAGCGTGGGACTCTCCCTTGCCTAATTCGCCCCCTTCTTTCCTTGCTTTCTCCTCTTCACTTCATCCTTTTTCTATTTCCCCTCACCCTAAAAGCTTAGTCTTTCATTGGCTACTTTCCCCTTTGAGTTTTCTTCACCTTTGGATCTTTGACACTTGTTGAAGATCCAAGAGGGGTCTCCTTAGCTTCTCAAGCTATTTAAGAGACCTCTCACTCCCTTATTCAACACCTTTCATTATTGCACTGTTATGCTACTGTTTTCTCACCATCTTATTCTCTTTCTCTCTTATCATTATTGTCACTTATCTTCATTGGTGTGGCTATTGAAGAACTTGTAGCAATTATTTGCTACAACTTCTTCCATTTGGATAATAAAGGAAATTCTTTGGAGGATACACGGATCTCAAGAGTAGTCTGGGCTCGTTATATGCATATGAGGTGAAATCGTTTTGTTTTAAATATTCGTGTGATTATAGGTAGATTGTTGGGTAAAGTATTTTACTTAACTAAGTTTAGTGATTGTATAATTGCTAACGTATTTGATCTGCAAGTACTAATGATTAAAAGCAGTTTTGATTATTAATATATGCCATCATTATCTATTTTCGTCTCACATTTTGTTTAAGCTTTGCAGGACACTTCAAGTAGAGGATATTGGGCTAATTCCAAGCACGGATTTACCTTTACTTCTCACATACACTCCAAGTTAATTCTGATATTGTTCATCTTCTCTCATTCTTAATTTCAGTAGCTTACATGCTTAGATAGGTCACCTAAAATCATTTAATTTTTTGGTTCTTGCATGCACGAAATCTTTGCCTAAAAACAAAGATTTCATAACATTTTCTGAGTGTGTTGCAGCTCATATCAGCAAGCAATAGCTTGCTGATTTTTGCAGGTTCTTACTAGGACAAGAGGGCATGCTGCCCAAATCACATGCACAACACACCTTCCAAACAACTCCTCTCACTGGGTAACATTTTCTTCTTCCAATCTACTCTAAAATACTGTAAACGCAAGCCCGAAGGAGTTGTACCCAAGCAGCTTGCTTTCCTTTCAGTCTTCAGTTTGCAAGCTTAGCTAGATTAGTCGTGATCTCTACATGCATGCTTAACTTAAAATAATCTAGAGTAGATCTCATAACACATGCTAGCTTAGAGCCCATGGTGGCTTAGATTAGATCGGTATTTTCGGTTGCATGCAAGTTTAAGTTTATCTAATCTTTATATTACACATGCACATGCTAACATGAGTTTCATAAAGGCTCAATTAATCAACCTTTTACAATTCCGCAAGTTACTTTTAGTTCTCACACTTCATAATAACTAAGAACTCTCATTAATTCTGGTTTGGGTCCCCAAGGCCTTTCGGGAAATTAAAATTTAACTTGCAATCCATTGTCTAAAGGCATCAGCCTTCTTATCATTAAATTTTCAGTATTTTGGCAATTTCTTGTTGAGCAAGCTACAAGCACTCAATCACACTTTACAGTATTTAGATTGTAGATCTAAAATTTATTAATTAGGCTTAATAGGACACCTCAACTCACCATCTTTTTCACTTAATAACTGGGGTTTTGAGGAAAGCCATGAAATTTTTCCGGAGTACTCGACCTTAGGGTTGACCTGTGAAGCTAGGGTAGGCCTCGTTGCCTCACTTCTTGAACATCCATCAACCACTTGGTAATAGGGGGAGGAGATTTTTGGGTTGACACCTAGATAGGGATAAAATTAATTCCAAACTTAACCACTTAATTCAATTTTCAGTCTACAACATCAAGCAATACAATTACAAACTTGCAATATCACTGATCTCACTGTCTTTAAATTTACATTCATATGCAAGCTATTCTTGATGTGTTGTAGAAATAATATCTAAGTGGTTACATATTTCATCTGGAGTATTTGGCTTTCCACGTTTTTATCTATCATTAATTCTTGTACTCGTGGTGTGATCCTTCAAGAAGTGCACATCCATCTGGAGGCACTCTCTTGACTGGGTCTTGAGTGATTTGCATCTCTTTGCCATTGAAAAGAAATCCAATGGAACTCTATCTGTTGTGAGCATGCTTGGCTTCATGTGTTGATTTATTTATCTTGAGTATCTTTAATTCCAGCACAGGCGAGCAAACTTGTTAGGATATTGTCTATCTTGTATCTAGTCTAAATCTTTATATCTGATATATTCTTTTGTATCTAATTGTATCTGTCTTATTGTAATAATTTGTAACTTAACTTGTAATGAACATTCCCCCTAACTTAGTTGATCCCATTGCCCAATCTTAGGCACTAGTCTTAGTTGCCCTAGGAAAAGGTCTGACTCTCATACTTAGATAGCTGCATATTGCATTTGTTGATTGACATCTTAGGCTAGATTCCCCCTGACCTTTTTAACCAATTAAAAACAACTCCTAGAACATTAAATATTAATCTCATCTAGTAACTAGGTTCTACCCCCCTTGGCTTCCCTAGGAGTTAGCCTAGACAGAAGAGGTTCAAGTCAAAGTGATAGCATGGACTTTGAACCTAGGCATTGTGCCTCCGAGGACACACTAAGTGAGAAGGACTTAGCTCACATTTGCAAGTGTGTATAAGGACAACAACATATTTGGCACCATTGCCGGGGATAAGTCATTTATGCTTGGTCAAAATGACTTAACTTATTCTTTTAGAGCTAAGCAATAAAAAACTTTAGTCCCTAAAAGTCTTTGAAATTGCATTGGTTGATTGTGTATGTTTCCTTTCCAACTGGCGACTCCATTGAACAAATCTGTCAGGTATATTACTAGGAGCGTTGCACAAGGTTTGATTTACTCTTTTCCTGAACTTGAGAAGGTTTATAGGATAAGGATAAATCGCCTTGCCCCTAGGAGGCTACTTGAAAGTCTTGGAGAAGAAGCACTCCCTAATATCCAATTCTTGTTCCAAACTAATAATCAACAAACCGTTAACAATCCCACTAATAATACTAACGCAACCATGAGTATATTTTTTACTCCTTTGAATTTTGCAGCCATCCAAGGTGCCCCTCACCAAGTCCCTGAGAAAGCCATAGACAAGTTGCCCACTTTTCACGGAAACAATGCAATCAATGCAAAGTCCCACATCTTGAACTTCCGGATGTGTGTGGAAAGATATTGTAGAGGTCATGATGAAGAAGATGTAAAAATGACCCTATTTGTGTATTCTCTAGAAGGTGATGTTGTTGAATGGTTTATAGATTTTGATCCAGCTAAGTTCATCACTCTTGATTCAATTTTGGATGAATTTAGAAAAAGATGGGGTGATCAGAAGGAACATAGGTTCCAGTTAGCAGCCCTCACTTCTAGCCATAAGAAAGAGAACGAAACTATGGAAGAATTCAACGCTAAGTTCAACAGTTTAGTGAGGAGCCTTCATGATGAAATTAAACCCTCAGATGTTGCAGTCTTGATATATTATATGGAGGCTTTTGAGGGAGAAATGAGGTATGCCTTGAGAGATAAGGACCCTCAGGATTTGAAAACAGCACAATCCATGGATATCAAAATTGATAAGAACATGCAGGATGCTAGGAAGTCTAACATCCCGGGTTTTACTAGAGGGTCTTATTCCCAACTTTTTGATGAGAAGAAGAAGAGTGTTGAAACTCAGAAATCCTCCATTGATGGAATTAAGGAACTCACTCAATTGATTAAACAAATGGAAATCAATCATGCTAATCAATTGAGGGAGCAAGTTAGTCATATGAATGCCATGCAGAATAGATTGATAGCCATGGAGAGGGGCCAAGCTAATAGGTCCCAACATAGGCCAGATGACAAATGGCCTAAGAAATCACCTCCCCAATATCAAAGACCACCAAATCCATTTGAATCCACTAATTGGGTTGACCACCAGGCTGTTCATTATTGCAGACCTTGTGAGCAATTCCATGATGAATCAACGTGCCAAGTCTTCCTTCACCTTGATGATGAGACGGGACCTTATGGATCTATGAATGAACAAGTTAATATGTTTGGTCATAAGTATAATGAGGGCATGTATGATTGGATGGATTCAGATGAACATAATGAGGGGGTGAGAGATTTGAATTTCATGAGTGATGTTGTGGTGAATAAGGTGACAAAAATGTTTGGTCCTAAGCCTACTCCATGACAAGTAGCTGAAATGGCTAAGTTTAGAGGCATTACCTACCAAAGGAATGGAAATAAAAATCAAAGTAACAACCAAGAAAACTTCCCTAAGGTAGCTCAAAACCCCCCTAAGTCAGATGTGTATGCAAGCTCAGATTTAAATATTGACTTAGGAGGATGGTTAAGTAATGCAAAAATGTTGGTACCAGTGTTAGAATTAATGAAGATTCCTTCTCAGAGAGAGAAGCTACTCAAATCCATAGATTTTCCTTCTCAGAAAAGTGTTGACCCTCCACCATCTAGAACTTATCAAGATGCACCGGTTATTCTACAAAATATGGATAGGGGGAATGAAAAGAACAGACCCTTCTACCTATCATTGCTCGTGAACGATTTTATTCTTCACAATTGTATGTTAGATTCAGGAGCTACTTCAAATGTTATGACTAAGAAAGTAATGGAACAGTTGAAATTAAGAATATCTAGGCCGTATCATAACATTTGTGCTATGGATAGAAGAACCATAGTGATGCATGGTTTTATTAAGGGATTACAAGTATACTTAGTTGTGTTCCCAGATATCATGATTGAGATGGACATTGTTGTAATTGATGTGCTGGATACTTGGGGTATGTTGCTAAATAGGAAGACAACTACAGATTTAGGTGGTAATATACAGATGGACTTAACTTATGCCACCATTCCAACTCCAAATGGTTTAGAGTTTAGATTGAATAGAGAGTTGGAAAGAAAATATCATGTGGAAGATCCTAGGAAAAAGGAAAATGAGGTCATTTTTCGGGAAGTGGAAATGGGGTGTTATGAGATAGA
>JASDQU010737240.1:74979-125042 GCA_032191745.1 Picea mariana | reverse complement strand
AGTTATAGATTAGAACAAGTCAGATGGAATTCTTTGTCCACACCCTCCTTATTTTGAGGAAATTGGGAAAATTAAAGAAAAATTAAGTGATTAAAATCTTATGGAATTTACTAGGGATGTTAAGGTTAGTATTGATAAAGTAAAGTATACCATCCCTAATAAAAGGTATGCCAAGACTTTCAAGGAAAAACTAAGTTCACAGACTTTACACTTGGCACCTATGGAAAACCATCAGAAAATTTTTAAGGGGAACTGCCCCAAATGGCCTAAGGTTAGAAGCCGGAATTCACATGAAAGAACAAGCAGCCAACATAAAGTGTATCAGTCTTCTAGCAACTCTTCTCAGTCAGTGGGACGACATAAATTCAAACATGCTACCGAGTGGACCCCGCCTTGAGGTGTTCTTCATGCAACAACTTGGTGTCCATTTCGACACCCTCTATAACGTATCTCTAACCCTTTTCCTTGTATTCCATTTTTTTAATTGTTTCATTCATTATGTCAATATGTACTTAGATTCATTTTTATATCATAGATTCGTTTTGTAGTTACAATGTTGTACTTTACTTATTTCATAATGTAGATATTGTTAAAATCATTCATTTCATTTATATGTATGTATCTATTCTAATGTTGGTTATTGGTGTGCACTCCGGTGAGCACTCCATTTTGTAGGTGTTGGATTCTCGTATGCTCTCCACCTAAAGTGAGAATATCGAACACACATCCCCATGTGGAGCCAGATGTTGACTGCCTCTTCAACTAGGGGGTCAACTCCATGTATCATGAATAAATGCATCATCAGATGCTAGTATGTCGAAGACAGTTTGGTTCTACTAGGCAAATTATTCCTCCAGCACAATTTTTTGTAAGCAGGATTACCGCACTCCTGCGCAGGTTTATAATGTAATAGGTCTACATGGATCATGTTAGTTCTGTTTCCTTAGGGTTTCTTCATTAGGAGAGTTCCTTTCACTGAGTGTTTTAAATCCTCAGGAGGTTAATGTGGCCTAACCAGCTGGGTTAATCTCCCTTGAGTTTTTCACTCCCACCCAATAAATCCTCCAAAGTGGTGAAAGGAGTTAAAATGAATTCATTCCTAGGTATATAGTGTTTAGGAATGTTTTAAATGACCATGTAAGACAGCGCACGAAATTTCACGGAATTCCGTCAAGTATGGCTATGTTTTTTTTTTTTTAGGGTTCCGAATTAATTAATTAATTAATTCTGGGTATTTAATGTAAAACTTATGTCCAGGGATTTTCAATATGGGTATTTGTACTCAAAATAAAGCTAATGATACCCCCTGCACCCGTGTACCAAGTTTCAACTCAGTCGGACAAGTTTTGCTAGGTTGTTTGTCCACTTAGGAGTTTTTCGGGAAAACGACAATTTTAATTGCCAAACCCAGGACATGTGAAAATGTAATTTTTGTAATAGTGGTCCAAATTAGATGAAATAAGTGGAAAATAATGATGAGAGGATGCCACATACCTATCCTAACCCTTTACTTACCCTTTTAAACACACATTTAATTAAAATTATATTTTAATTATTTCCCCTTATGAGCTCATGTCCCCCTTCCCACGTGAATGATGATAGAAACTCATGTTAAGTATGTTATGGGTCCCCCTTTCCACTTATGTTCCCTCCCTTGTCCACTCATACACTTCTCCTTAACCATTGACATCCAAATTAGAAGTGTGCTTTACACACTCTCCAACAAACCCATGTACCTCACATAATAGAGGGGAAACGTTCAACTCAAGGTTGGAACTCCCTTAAATAAAGTGTGTGGGGCCTCATCTCCACCAATCGCTTGCCATGTGGGAGTGTGAAAACACACTCCCAGCCAACATCCTCTTTACTTCACGTCCTTACTCCTCAACTCATGCATTCCCTCACGTAAGCTCTCACGTAGGCTTGGATTTGTCACTTATTTTTGGAATCTTACCTTATGAATGAGACTTGGGTCCCTTTCCTTTCACCCATATGCCTTCTCTTTTCCATACACGTCACCCAAGATTGTGATACACTCACTCCCCCACATTCCAATTCAACACTCACGCTTTCCTCCTTTGACACTCACGCTCATCTTGGTAACTTACGCTTTAATGCTTGCATGAAGTGGAAACCTCAAACATTATTTTGGAATTTTCCATTGAAGAAAGCGTGGGACTCTCCCTTGCCTAATTCTCCCCCTCCTTTCCTTTCTTTCTCCTCTTCACTTCATCCTTTTTCTATTTCCCCTCACCCTAAAATTTTAGTCTTTCATTGGCTGCTTTCCCCTTTGAGTTGTCTTCACCTTTGGATCTTTGACACTTGTTGAAGATCCAAGAGGGGCCTCCTTAGCTTCTCAAGCTATTTAAGAGACCTCTCACTCCCTTATTCAACACCTTTCATTATTACACTGTTATGCTACTGTTTTCTCACCATCTTATTCTCTTCCTCTCTCATCATTATTGTCACTTCTCTTCATTGGTGTGGCTATTGAAGAACTTGTAGCAATTAGTTGCTACAACTTCTTCCATTTGGATAATAAAGGAAATTCTTTGGAGGATACACGGATCTCAAGAGTAGTCTGGGCTCGTTATATGCATATGACGTGAAATCATTTTGTTTTAAATATTCGTGTGATTATAGGTAGATTGTTGGGTAAAGTATTTTACTTAACTAAGTTTAGTGATTGTATAATTGCTAACTTATTTGATCTGCATGTACTAATGATTAAAAGTAGTTTTGATTATTAATATATGCCATCATTATCTATTTTTGTCCCACATTCTATTTAAGCTTTGTAGGACACTTCAAGGAGAGGATATTGGGCTAATTCCAAGAATGGATTTACCTTTACTTCTCACATACACTCCAAGTTAATTTTGATATTGTTCATCTTCTCTCATTCTTCATTTCAGTAGCTTACATGCTTAGATAGGTCACCTAAAATCATTTAATTTTCTGGTTCTTTCATGCACGAAATCTTTGCCTAAAAACAAAGATTTCATAACATTTTCTGAGTGTGTTGCAGCTCAAATCAGCAAGCAATAGCTTGCTGATTTTTACAGGTTCTTACCAGGACAAGAGGGCATGCTACCCAAATCACATGCACAACACACCCTCCAAACAACTCCTCTCACTGGGTAACGTTTTCTTCTTCCAATCTACTCTAAAATACTGTAAACGCAAGCCCGAAGGAGTTGTACCCAAGCGGCTTGCTTTCCTTTCAGTCTTCACTTTGCAAGCTTATCTAGATTAGTCATGATTTCTACATGCATGCTTAACTTAAAATAATCTAGAGTAGATCTCATAACACATGCTAGCTTAGAGCATGTGGTGGCTTAGATTAGAACGTTATTTTCCGTTGCATGCAAGTTTAAGTTTATCTAATCTTTATATTACACATGCACATGCTAACATGGGTTTCATAAAGGCTCAATTAATCAACCTTTTACAATTCTGCAAGTTACTTTCAATTCTCACACTTCATAATAACTAAGAACTCTTGTTAATTCTAGTTTGGGTCCCCAAGGCCTTTTCGGAAATAAAAATTTAACCTGCAATCCATTGTCTAAAGGCATTAGCCTTCTTATCGTTAAATTTTTAGTATTTTGGCAATTTCTTGTTGAGCAAGCTACAAGCACTCAATCACACTTTACAGTATTTAGCTGGTAGATCTAAAATTTATTAATTAGACTTAATAGGACACCTCAACTCACCATCTTCACCACTTAAAAACTGGGGTTTTGAGGAAAGCCACGGAAATTTTCCAAAGTACTCGGCCTTAGGATTGACCTGTGAAGCTAGGGTAGGCCTTATTGCCTCACTTCTTGAGCATCCAACAACCACTTGGTAATAGGGGGAGGAGAGTTTTGGGTTGACACCTAGATAGGGCTAAAATTAATTCCAAACTTAAACACTGAATTCAATTTTCAGTCTACAACACCAAGCAATACAGTTACACACTTGCAATATCACTGATCTCACTGTCTTTAAATTTACATTCATATGCAAGCTATTTTTTATGAGTTTTAGAAATAATATCTAAGTGGTTACATCTTTCATCTGGAGTATTTGGCTTTCCATGTTTTTATCTATTATTAATTCTTGTACTCGTGGTGTGATCCTTCAAGAAGTGCACATCCATCTGGAGGCACTCTCTTGACTGGGTCTTGAGTTATTTGCGTCTCTTTACCATTGAAAAGAAGTCCAACAGAACTCTATCTGTTGTGAGCATGCTTGGCTTCATGTGTTGATTTCTTTATCTTGAGTATCTTTAATTCCTGCACATGCGAGAAAATTTGTTAGTATATTGTCTATCTTGTATCTAGTCTAAATCTGTATATCTGATATATTCTTTTGTATCTAATTGTATCTTTCTTATTGTAATAATTTGTAACTTACCTTGTAACGAACATTCCCCCTAACTTAGTTGACCCCATTGCCCAATCTTAGGCACTAGTCTTAGTTGCCCTAGGAAAAGGTCTGACTCTCATATGTATATAGTTGCATATTTTATTTGTTGATTGACATCTTAGGCTAGATTCCCCCTGACCTTTTTAACCAATTAAAACCAACTCCTAAAAAACATTAAATATTAATCTCATCTAGTAACTAGGGTCTACCCCCCTTGTCTTCCCTAGGAGTTAGCCTAGACGGAAGAGGTTCAAGTCAAAGTGACAGCGTGGACTTTGAACCTAGTTATTGTGCCTCTGAGGAAACACTAAGTGAGCAGGACTTAGCTCACATTTGAAAGTGTGTATAAGGATGGCAACAAAGACCATATTC
Organism: Picea mariana; assembly: GCA_032191745.1. NCBI lineage: Eukaryota > Viridiplantae > Streptophyta > Pinopsida > Pinales > Pinaceae > Picea > Picea mariana. The sequence continues at coordinate 120,257 of JASDQU010737240.1, read as the reverse complement.
ACTTATCCTTGTGGTACATATACATATCGGGTACTACCTTTTGGATTATGTAATTCACCTGCAACTTTCCAACATGTTGTATTGTGTATATTTTCTGACCTTATTCACGATTGTGTAAAGGTTTATATGGATGATTTTACTGTTTATGAAAATATTTTTGAGGAAGCATTATCAAATCTAGAAAAAGTGTTAATCAAATGTCAAGAAAACATTTTAGCACTAAGTCATGAGAAATGCTTTATGTTACAAATTGAAGGAATAGTTTTGGGTCACTTTGTCTTTTGCTGGAATAAAGGTGGATCCAAATAAAATATAAGTCATTTCCAAGCTTCGAGTGACAAAGAATAAAAAGGATGTTAGAATTTTCTTAGGACATGCTGGTTACTATAGGCGTTTTTATTGAAAATTTTATACAAATAGAATCTTTGTTGTTTAAACTTCTCAAAAAAGATAATGAATTTTTTTTGGAATATACCATGCCAAACTGCATTTCAAATTTTAAAAGTGAAAATTTATGTAGCTCCTTTTTTAAAAGGACCAAATTGGTCTCTTCCATTTCATATATCTACATATGCTTCTGATACAACCTTAGGTGGAGTTTTGGGACAAAAAGCAAATCAGGTTTCATATGCCAATCACTTTGTTAGAAATAATTTGACACCTCATGAATTAAATTACACATTCACAGAAAAAGAATTTCTTGCAATAGTGCATGCCATCAATTAATTTAGACACTATATCACAGGATATGAGGATTTTTTCCACATAGACCATTCAGCCATAGATATTTAATGAACAAAATAATTACAAATGGTAGAATTACTAGGGGGGTTCTTTTACTTCAGGAGTTTGATATCACCATATTAGATAGACCTGGAAAAGAAAATGTAGTTGTATATTTTCTGTCTAGGATTCAAAATGATGGTGAATTAATTCTTGTTAATGATGAATTTCTAGATGAACATTTATTTGCAATAGCTAACAAATATCCATGGTTTGCAAATATTGCCAATTACTTGGCCACTAGAAAATTACCTCAACATCTGTCACAAATAGAGAAACATAAAGTTATTAGGGCTAGTGCTTTGTATTCATGGATTGATGGAGAACTTTTTCAATCAGGACCTGATTTGATCATTCGGAGGTGTGTTAGAGAAGACAAGATATATGACATAATGAAAGCATTCCATGATGAACCATGTGGAGGACATTTTGTTGGTCAAATAACTTCTTATAAAATCATCCAATTGGGGTATTATTGGCCCTCTCTTTTCAAAGATACTAAACAATATTTGAAAAGATGTGATAGTTGTCAAAGAATGGGAAGGCCAGTATCAAGAGATGAAATTCCTCTACAACCATAGGTACTCACTGAAGCTTTTGAAACATGGGTTGTATATTTTGTGGGACCAATTGCTCCAACATCAAGGAATAAAAGGTATGTTTTAGTATGTACTAATTATGTGACAAAATGGGTAGAGGCTAAACCACTTACTTTTTCTACTGAAAATTTTGTTGTTGATTTTTTATTTGATGACATATTCACTCGTTTTGGTGTCCCAAGAGAAATTGTTACAGAAAAGGGCCTGCAATTCACATCAAAACTTGTTCAAAAGATCATGGAGCAGTACAAGATCAAACATCAGAAATATTCTCCATACCATCCACAAGCCTATGGGAAAGTGGAATAAACCAATAAAGTTCTTGAAGTTATCCTAACCAAGACAATTCATATACATCATAATGATTGGACAAATCATCTTCTATAATCTTTGTGGGATTATTGTACTACATGGAGAAGTACTAATGGGCATACACCATATGAGCTTGTATATGGAAAACAATTCTTGATGCTTATTGAGTTTTGGATCAACACTTTTAGGATAGAATCCAAGATTGGAATGGACTTATCAGAATCACAACAATAGAGGTTAGCTCAACTCAATAAGTTGGATGAAATCAGAAAAGAGGAAATTCACCAGACAACTTTTATTCAACAACAAAGAACCAAATGGAATGATAAATTCATAAAGAAGAATACCTTCAAACCAGGTGATTGGTCTCTTTTTTTTTACTCTAGATACAAAACATTTAAAGGAAATTTCAGTACCCATTGGTTGGTTCCATATGAAGTAGAGGAATTTTATGATAATGGAGCAGTAAAAATTAGAACAATAGATGTAGAAGTTATTTTTTTCTTAGTGAATGGTCATATATTGAAAGTATATAACAAACCATTGAATCGGGAAGAATTTATTACTCATTTTCTCCAACATTCAGGCATGGAAATAATGTATAGGTAGGATTCTTGTGTCACTATTCAAAATCAATTCTCATAAAATAAAATAAAATAAAACATAAAAAATTTGGCATTGCTTGTGAAAACCAGAAATGGCACAGTTCTCATGGATCTTCTTTGAAAACCATAAATGGAAGGAAATATTCAAGAAAATAAGGCTATGTTTGAAAACTATAAATGACACTCAGGGTCGGGAAAACAAAAGGAATATTTTGATCAAATTTTTCTCAGTTTAAGAAGATAATTTCAATTGCAGACAGACAAGTTTTTTCTTCTAGTTTTCCATATTTTTCAGTAATAAAGTTAGCAGTAGTTTCTACATTTAGTATTCACATTTCATATTTTTTTTAGTCACATACTTTATGCAGCCACTGAAATATTCTATGATTAATTTTAGAATTTTTGAACACTAACCTCTAGCAAATTGTTCAAGGTATCCTAAAAAAATGTTTCATCAATAAATTCAACATTTCTTCATCAAAGTTTTCAAACATTCCTCTTCATCAATCAATTTTGAAGGTATCTACATCAACATTCTTCATAGTCTATGGATGTCTTCATCAGCAATCTTCAACAACATTCTTGAAAGCCTATGGGTTTCTTCATTAGCAGTTCTTCATCAACATTTCATTCCAACAACATTTCTTTAGTCTTCCATCAGCAAAACATTGCAACAAAAAAATTCAAAGAAGCAAGGTCAAGTGGAAAGGTTACAGGTAACAACAAGAGAAAGGTAACAAACTATTAAACTATAGTGCATTTTAATACCGAATTTTTGAAAAGTTGAATACTTTTACTTTTCTAATCTAGTTAAAACCTGTGATTCCATAGTCATTGAACAAATCCATATTCTATCCTACATCATATACTATAGTCATATTTGCACATACATTCATACATCATTATAAAACATATGCATGACAAAAATCTTATTTTTGGCATGCATATTTCAAAAACACAAACCATCACATTCGATACGATTTGGACCCATGACTTCATTAGAACCATAAACATTCTTCCTTTTCCTACCAATGATTTCTCTATATAGTTTGAAATTATGACATGAATGTTGTCATGATTTCCACGATCATTCATTATATTCACATTACCCTTCATCCAACCACCATTTCATCCATTTTGCATATCGCCCAAAATACAAAGAGCTTAGTTACGAAGGTATTTGAAGCTAGAGTTTGAAGCCAGAGGATCAAAATTTTCTGCAACTGAAAGAATGGGATTGATTCAAAGATATGATTCGAGTGGAATGGAGATATTTGATGGATATCTCGAATGTCAAAAGGTGTTTTAGAGAGTAGGTTGGCTCCCATTCTTTCAAAAATTTCAAGGGTACGATGAACAATTCGCCAAGGAGTTCACACTCAATTTTGATGGAAAGAGGGCTCGAATAGGAGAAGTGGAGATAGAAATTACAAAGGAATTCATTGCTCAAGTCACAGAGTTGCCTTGACAGGGGGGGGAAATGGTTTAAGAATCAAATACTTACAATATATGACTGGAAGGAGTTCCTAATAAAACTTGAGAAAGAGGTAAATTGGAACAAGGGCATACCCATTGCTACTATCAAATCGAAGTGGAAGACTATTTTGTTTGTGTTGCATAAATTTGTTACTTGTGAAGGGAGGTATGGCTTAGTTTTCTATTATCATTTGAGTTTATCGTTACATTTTGATACGGGACATGAACTTAATATGCCATTTTTCTTATACAATAGCCTTAATAAAATGGCATTTGCAATCCAAAAGAGCTCACAAAAAACGGAATTGAGTCTATATAATTATGGATTGGTTAAAATTCTCATCGTGGCTAGATGCAACAAATAGGTGAAACTTGGGATGATTTATTACAAATAAATCAATTCTCAATTAAGGACATAGATAAGAATTAAGAGGAAATCCAAACAAGTGGATATGAGGGGAACAACATATATATGTCAACGATTGATGAAGAGAAAATCGAAAGCACAAAAAAATAAAAGCTACAACTGCAGGGTTTCATAGAGTTGCAAGTCCAAGGTTCAATTCCAAAACAGGTCATGGGGTCGAAATTGGTTAAAACACCAATTTGGGGATCGATTCCTGGAAAGGAACATATTCACGATTCCACTCGAGAGCATAGAAGAAGTAGTACAACTATACTTACCTCAATTATTCATAAAATACGACAAGAAATTAACAGTAAGTATTTGACACCCAGTGAAACAGGGGAAGCAAGTTCAAACTCTCAACAGAAAATATTTGGAAAGAAGAAAGGAAAGCGTAGATGACCTCCTAATTCCACAACTGAGGAATTGAAGGTAGAATCACCAGTAGATATGATAAGACTTTGTCTCCAACATCTATTGGCACAAGGGTAGACCCAGGTTTCAACGCTTCAACAATGCACCAACAAAACCCTAACTACTGGCCCTTTCGGCAACACCTGTGAAGCAGATGAATTCTCACCCGAGGTAAATGCAGGGGTGGTTTCAGGACCCAAGTGTCTGGAACCTAGCTGGGACACAAATATATGATTACAACACTTAACAGATCACTTAGCAGTTAAAATTCATCAGTATTTAACCCTTATTCACTTCGCAGGTCGAAACCCTAGTTACAGAGAAGCGCAGTATTCAACAAGATCTAATACATCCAAGAACTTAGCATATAGAAATAGATCAAATCTAGAATTCATTAACATTACTAAGCACTAAGCTACTATATCAGATGCATCTAACATATATCACTGCACTAAGCATAAATCAAATCAATAACATAACAACTATAATGCACAAAGCAACCACAACATAGGATATACGTGGTTCACCCCAGTGTGGGGCTATGTCCACCAACTCTTCTCTTATTTATTGTCTTCTTTCAATATTCTACAAGAATAGAGCCACAAGGACCCACTCTGTATAGGACAAGAGATCTGCGTGCACCTCGCCAGATCCTCCTTCCACGAGCTAGGTTCAAGCACAAAACCTTCTTACAATCTTCACACAAGCTTCTTATAATCACTTGCACTTAGCTCGGCAAGTTCTTAACACACAATATGCACAAACCATCCACAACTGTTCACACTTAGCTCACTGGCTACATTACACATATATGTCTCTCCTACTTACATCGGCTCGATTTCTATTTATACATTACAAAAGGGCCTAAGCATGGGTAAACCCATGGGTCGACATCCCATACCCATTACATAAACCCTAAACCCAAAAATTCCCTAAAAAGGGGTTGATATTATGCGATCTCCCCTTCGCCTTGCGCTCTGCCTTCGACCAGCCTATCAAAGTCCCAAAATTGGTCAAGGGCCAATAGGCCCCCAACACTCACCTATGACTTGTCTCGAGTCACTCTGATATGGGTAACTCTGCCTCAAATTCCTCGATCTTGGATCAAGTTGCTTTGAACTGTTACTTGTCTAGAGCCTCCTTTTCGAAAAACTATTGAATGATCTTATCTGTTACAGGTCCTTCCAAGCGGTTTTCCACTGTGGTGACCACTTGTTCAAGTTCTGCACCTCGTCCTTCAATTTCCTCAAAAATTATGCAAGTTGCATCCTGCACTGGCTAGAGTCGCTGAGTCACTTCCATGACCTTACTCTAGATGGCATGGACCTATTGTTGAACCATGCCTTGTTCCTGGGATCATTTCATCATATTGAACGTTGATAGTGGCTTCAACTACGCTTGCACCGTTGCTACTTGTTTCTTGGCCTCCTGTGGACATGACCTTCTCAGCCATGAGGTCAATGAGGATATCTTCGACAGATTTCTCTACTTCATTGAAGTCACCCAACATTCATGCTTGAGATCAGGTATCACAAGTCAGTGAACAAGTAATCATGGTAACAGAACAGGTGGTGAGCTCTCAATAGGCACTACGCAAAAGCATCTAGTTCTCTGTGGGTTCGGATAATCACAATTGGCAAAAGTGTTCTCGGTGCAACGCTCGACGAGATAAATAGACAACGTCATAACAGACTCCTCCAACGGCCAAGAACACCTTAATCAATGCAATTCCATCCATTATTGTGCAGTCCCAACGGTCTAATGGTGATCTTTCTGGCCATAATTGTGGTACGAGCTATTATGGAGCGTCGGGATAACGATTGGGACGCCTCCAACGGTCATATTTCTTCACCGTGTCGAAGTGTCAATATTCGTTGTTCTGATATCTCAGTGAAGTTCCAATTCTGAAAACCTTCCTTTTGCAAAGTCCTCCCTGGAACTTCCTATAATTTTTCTAACATTGATTTCTTCTTGCTGAGCTTTCTGGCTTTCTTTCCTGTAATCTGAGTCACTAGTTTCATTTTTCCATTATTGTTCTTATCTCCTCTTGGCATAATAACTTCACACTGTTGTGGGTCGTTCAAGGGTTCTGAGAGTAATACTTCTTCTCTTATTGGGGTAGGTGTTCTACTCTCTTGTACAGAAAGGTGTTTCAAGTCTTCCTGTGTTCTTTTAGCTTCGACGTCCAGATCTCTGGTCCTTAGTAGCTTCGACTGGTCCTCTTGTTCTTTCAATAAGTGCATTATTCTCCTATCCATGAAATCCCTTAGTTCTTGCTTTTTTTGTTATATATCCTCCTCTTCTTGTTTCCTTTGTGTCTGATATTTCTCAATCCAGGTTTTTCCTAGCAAAATAGCAAATGGGGCGATATTCTCAACAAATTTAATGATCTCAATTTCTTCTTCTGTCAAAGTTCCATGAGCACTCATATATATTTGGGTAATTCTTCCACATAGGGTTATCAACTTTCCTCTAAATAATCTTATTCCTCCTATGAAGGAACCATGGCAGGCTTTCCCAAAATTTCCCCACTTCTTTTTGTCATGATATCAACTGGGTTTCCTCATCCAAAACACAGTCTATGTCGAAGTATCCTATTCTTGTTTCAATGCATTCCTTCTCATTTAATATCTCTGATAATTTGATGTCTCTATGATCATTCAGGGTCTCTTTCATCTGTAGTAATACATTTTTTTATTCTTTCTGGGGTTCTTTCATATCCTTAGTTTCCTGGCCTGTCTCATGGTTTTCTTCTCTCATATTTATCTTTTCAACTTTATCAATCATTCTAGGGCAATCCAAAACTTCATGTCCAGTAGCCTTACAACAAAGGAAAATAGGACCTCGACCAGGGAATTCCTTAGCAATATGTCCTAGTCTTCTGCAACTATAACAAAGATTTAATCCTCTCTTTCTTTTAAATGACCCCCAACCTTTCCTGTACTGCACAATGGGATCGCAGTAACTAAACTGCAAAAGATTATTTATAGGATCCTACATCCATTTTTTAGTCCAAACATTCTTTCTATGCATAGGAAAAACATATCTTTCACTATTCTTATCAGATCTACTCATATCAATTCTTCTTTCTTCTAGTTGTGCCCTAGTTTTTAGACTAGGACAAAATCTATTAGACATACCTAGATCCATTCTTTCGAAACAAAATTTTTCACTTATCTTACCTTTCTTAGACCACAAAGCTTTAATATCTACCTCTTTCAGATTGGATTCCTTTCTTAGCACAAAGCTTCACAGTCAAGTAGAATATTGTACACTAAAGCAACAGATCTACGCACAGATCTTTCTTTTCTTCAGTTTCTAGCAATCACAATTTCAGATCTTGGCAACGAAACCATTTTTTGGCACAGGGGTAGACCCAGGGTTCAATGCTTCAACAACACACCAAAAAAACCCTAACTACTAGCCCTTTCGACAATAACTGCGAAGAAAATGAAGTCTCACCCAAGGTAGAGGCAGGGGTGGTTGTAGGACCCAAGTGTCTGCAACCTAGCTTGGAAACAGATATGTGATTACAAAACTTAACAGAGCACTTAGCAGTTAACATTCATCAGTATTTAACCCTTATTCACATCGCAGGTCGAAACCCTAGTTATAGAGAAACACAGTATTCAACAAGATCTAATACATCCAAGCAGTTAGCATATATAAATAGATTAGATATAGCATTCATTCACATTACTCTAAGATACTATATCAGATGCATCTAACATATATCAATGCACTAAGAATAAATCAAATCAATAAAATAACAACTATAATGCACAAAGCAACCACAACATAGGATATACGTGGTTCACCCCAGTGTGGGGCTACGTCCACCAACTCTTATGTTATTTATTGTCTTCTTTCAATCTTCTACAAGCATAGAGCCACAAGGACCCACTCTGCATAGGACATGTGATCTGCATGCACCTCGCCAGATCCTCCTTCCCTGAGCTAGGTTCAAGCACAAATCCTTCTTACAATCTGCACACAAGCTTCTTACAATCACTTACACTTAGCTCTGCAAGTTCTTAACACACAGTATGCACGAATCATCCACAACCGTTCACACTTAGCTCACCGAACACATTACACATATATGTCTCTCCTACTTACATCACCTAGCTTTCTATTTATACATTACAAAAGGGCCTAAGCATGGGTAAACCCATGGGGACATCCTATACCCTTTACATAAACCCTAAACCCAAAAATTCCCTAAAAAGGGGCCGATATCTCATGATATTCGCTTTGCCTTGCGCTTCACCTTCGACCAGCCTGTCAAAGTCCCAAAATTGTGCAAACTTGACCAAGTTTATCCAAAACTTGGTCAAGGGCCAACAACATCAAAAGTCGATGCGAGGTCAAAAGTTGTTCATAGTAAAAGGAAGAAGTTAGAAATAGAGAAGAAGAATAAAAAAACAACAATCAAAATATGAATATTGGAAATAAGAGTCGAGGGGAGAAAGACTTCAAGTCCAGTCATCGATTTGGAGACATATGTGGAAGTAGAAACAATCCCATCAAATAAACAATAAGTTCTACAGTGAAGGACTCGATCTTCCACTAAGGCCCTTCAAATAGGTATACATTCACCATTAGAATTTGATTTTCCTACACTTGATACGGAAGGAATTCAGGATGCCCCAGAAAACGTTAGTAAAGAGAAAAAAATCAGAGACATTTCTTCTCAATCACATAGTGATAAGGAAAATATCAGTGAATTGTAGAGAACTATTTATGAAATGGAAGTATTGGTGCAACATATTAAAGGACAAAATACAAGTATGAAAAAGACTATAGCTAAACTTGACAAGAAAACAAAAGGATTTGAAGATGAGAAAAATTACTTGATTAAAGAAGATGAGAAGTGGTATGGGAAAACTGAGAAGGAAAGACTCCATATTCAGAAGTTGAAAAAAAATATCAAGGAGCTAAAGGAGAAAACTCAAGGCTCTTCATCAGGACTACACACATTGTTGGCATTAACATAGCAAGTATAACAAGTACAACAACACTCAATTTTGAAAATTTTGAAGGGGAAATCAAAATTTTGTTGTGTGAGGACACACAACACCTCCAGTGTGGGGAAAATGTTGGGCTTCAAAAACTCACTCTTTTGTCGTCATTTTTTCATAATTGTTAGCCATTTCTCATATGCCAAAATCCTCCCTTTTTCCATAATAAACCCTTATTTTGTCCCATCCTTGATACCAGTTAGCATCAGAGGTAAAAAGTTAAATATTTAATTTATTTTGGTTATTTTGATGAAATATAGTTTAATTCATTGCTATTTTAAAAGTAAGTTGCGGAATATTTTGATTTTGTAGGTATTGAATTATTGTAACCACTAACGAATTTCTGCAACAGAGCTCAAGGTTCAGGCTTCTTCCATAACGAATCCAAAGTTATACCAGGTGCCAAATATACAACTCCATCTTACCCATATGTCGAATCAACGCAAGAACCCTCCATGATGTCAGGAAGAAAAATTCAAAGTCTTGGTCAACATGCTTATGTGGAAATGATGTGGCACAGACATGCAAGCTCAAGATTCCATCAAGATATGGATTTGAGGAAACAAAATCATATAGAGAAATTCATGCATCCTGTCATGAATTTCTCTATGACATTTGTTGATATTTGATATTTTCCATATCATTGTAAATATTAAACGTATATCCAATTGCAAGTTTAATTGATCAGGTTCCTATGAAATTGGATCTGAAATGATCTTGATTCATTTTGTATAAATTCATACTTAGAACACTACATAAATCATTGTGAAAATCATAAGATATTTTTCTTTTGAATTTGATCTAATACAAGTGTTGTTGATTTTCATTGCGCCAATTATATGTTTGAGTAACTCATAGTTCGTATTTGCATAAGACTCTTCTAGTAACATACAAGGATGCAGAAGGGCCCCCCGTGAATAAGGTTGTTACTTTATTTCTCTATTACTCTGTTTTCAAATTGTGATATTCTATTTTTAGTTGTCCTTTTATTTTCTGCAATTGAATCTTGTTTCATTTACAGTGTTGATTTTGATACAACAGTTATTGAGTACCTTTGACTTTGTTGAGCAGAGATAATTAGCATTACATGTAGTTTGTGGAGTCAAATGACAAAATCCATAAAGATTTTGATCAAAGAATTAAACAAACTCTTGAGTATTGTTGTGAGTGAACAACACTAGCATCAAATTTTAATTTATTACTTTAGTTCCTTTTAAATTTTCAAAGTCAATTTATATTTTAATTAGTTTAAAGAACCAAATGGGAATTTCCTGTAGTTCATGAAATCATATTGATCACATTCATGAAGCTAATAACTAAGTATTAAGTGAATGTTGGATTTTGAAGTTGTTTTCATTCATACTCTATTTAAAATTTTTGCACTTTGTTTTATTACAGAATATCATTTTGCTTTATTGTTCACAGAAGATTTAGTATAAGTTAGGAATCAATATTTATTGCATTCACAATAACAAAAATTGGAAACCAAGTTTTTTCACATACATTGTTGCATATTTCATAAGGTTACAAACCTGAGTTGGCAATTTAATGAACCAAATTATTTCAATAGAATTTGACTGACACCTACCTATGATGACACCAAGAAGGTCATTGGATTGGAGGAAGTGGAAGGAGCTCCAATTCCCATGCTGTAACCAAAGCTCAGTCCCCCACTAGAAAATAATTTGGAAGTGGGCATAGAAGTAGATGGCATGGGCGTGTGGATGCTAGGTATACTAACAGATGGAGTCAACGATACATGCAACGTCCCCCAAATAGAGGAACAAAAAACAAAAGGTATGGATGGTGAAGGTCCAATGGATCTAAGGGGTGTTAATGCAGACATGAATGGGATGCCCTCATATGAGTTTCTCCCAATCCCACTTGAGGATGGGCTTACGGGCTTAGTTTCACTTGATGAATCACTAGGTCCAAACATGGTAGGAGGATAATTGAATAACAAAAAAGGCTCACCGAAAATTTCATGTATTTGGACTAATATTGGGGCACTAAGTTTAGTTAAAGGAGGATTGAAGTTGGTTGGAGGATGTTCATCAACCACTTCTACCTCAACCAAGAAAGCTTCATCAAACCACAAATAGGATGCTTCAGAGTCTTCTTTATGGATATTGCATCGCTTCATAGGATGTTCCACCTCTGTAATAGGCTCTATTCCTCGTAATTGAATGGACTGGCACAATAGTTCAGCCATGGTGAAAAGTATATGTAAATAACAAACAAAAATCAACCTATGGAAGACCTAGACTTGGACTCAAAGAGTATACCCCTAATCAAATCTAGGAAACAACAAGAAAACTAGTTGGCCTGGGGGCCTTATGAAAACCAACATAGTGGGGGAGATGAAGTCCTGACCAGATTGACTAGAGAAGGTGTAAGAAGCAGTTATGATGAATAACGCGAAACATCCCTGACCAGTGAAAGTACACTTTATTAAGGTGGGAATCCTTTGTGGGAACTGGGACCATGAACGAATGTCTGCTCCAGGTACTACAGGCATGTCCCACCCGCAGTCACCTATGTGGATCTCTAGGAAAATCCACTAATGTTACCACCTAACAATAGATGGTCGGGAGAACAGTCGTAAGTCTAATTGTATGTAAGAGAAGGGTAACTAAGCCCGAAGTTCTAGAGCGGTGAGCTGACAGAACCCCCATATGCGTAACAATCGAAGCAATATTGCAAACAACAAAACAAGTAAAGAAGGGTAATATCCCTACTTTCCTCGATGCGGCCTCATGCTTGATTCCTATGTTAGAGGAGATTCCCGACACACTGGTTGAAAGAATGGATTTTCATACTCTTTAATGACTTCTAGGTTGAGTTTTGTGGCCTTGGAAAGTTTACTTTCCAATCCTAATGTTGGTTTGTTATAAAAACAAAATGTCTAATAAATTTTAGATTAAGTGCTTATTTTTAAGGGTTGTTTCTTATGTCAAGGTAATGGATGAAACGTTGCATGATGTGAGGACTCTTTACCCGACCAAACAATGCAAATATTCAAGTGAAAAAAACTTTCAATTCGATGAAATCTAGCTATAGGAGTGTTGACAGGCGAAAATGACCGTCCGTCAACTGGGAGAGTGGAACCGGTCCGGGGTTGTCTAAATAACCCAAGCCGTTTGGAATGGACCACCCTGACGAGTTTAACGGCTCTGTTGGCCGCTATAAGGTCTTCTATGAAAACCAAAGAGAGAATTGATCTGAGCTAAGTGATCTAACTAAGGTAAATAAAACAAACTAAAATATAACTAAATACAAGAAACTAACTAAAATAAAGGAAACTAGAAACTAACAAAACAAAGAAAAAGAATTAATATACTAAATACTAATTATTCTATGCAATCCACTAATTACTATTATAATAACTCAAATCAACTATCTAATTATCAGCTGCAATATTTCTTATTCACAAATGTACACTATGAACAACCTACAGATTTGATTAAAACCTGCAAAACTTATGTGTTTTCTTCCCTAAGACAGCCAAGGATCTCTTTTTTATTTTTATATTTTATGAAAAGGAAATAAACATTACTGAAATTAAACAATCTAATATAAATCTAATTAAACTTATATTTATATTAAACTACTTAATAAAAACAATAAACAATGTACTAGTTGACCTGGAAACGCTCCAAGTCTGCCCTGCGTATGATAACTTCTAAGTTGGTTGGAGGAAGAAATTCACACCATTTAGTCCTTAAGCTTTTCGTAAACGATCAGCTATGCTGCTCCTTGAAGTGTTTTACAGGACAAACAAGAAATAAAATAAAATCATAACAATCTTCTGATGATAAATCTCTACAATAAAGGAAACCTATTATGCAGAAAACTTATATATAACAATTCAATTTATGAAGAAGACAAAGCTATCATTCACAAAACGAATTAATAATTGTTATGTCTTTATCTATTTGGAAGAAACAAGATATGAATAACAGTAATAAAATTATATCATTTGCATTTGATTTAGATAGCTAAAGTAATCATAAACCATAAACAAAGTGATATACAAAACTTGAAACAAAATGTTGATATATTGAGAAGCTAAAGCTATGACAAAACATCCAATCTGCTCCAGTTTGTATCATAATTCCATATCCTTGTTCTCCCATGAATGAGGATGATGATTATTACAAAAATCATAAGTATATATAGGTTTCTCCATAGGGTAAAACATCCATGTGGATAATTATCAAACAGTTTTACATAATCAGGAAAAGATCCCAAAATCTCCTAAACTAAGTAAATAAAATGCAAGTGAAATCCTTGAGATATCCTCCAACCGCTCATAAACTCAATTGCAATTCGAATTTACCTACAGTAGAACACAAAGATCAAATTAGAAAGATATTTCATTAAGAAAACAATGAAAAATTGACTCCACAGACTTAGCTACAGAATCATCTGATTCTGTAGCTAGTCAAAAATAGCATACAGGATCAGATAACAATCAAATAAAATCAAATCTAATCATTTTTTGATAATCCTCAAAAACGAATTACTAATAATTCAAGTGAAATTATCATTTAGATTAAACCATATCAAAATAAATGCAATCGAAATAGAGTAAGGAATGCTCTGTTTTTAGTCACCATAAAACATGGTCAAACTTTGACAAGCCTGTTTCGAATTAGACGAAATTAAGCAGTGAATCAAACCATATGAGATACGATATAATCGTAATCAATACAACCATAATTGAACAGAATCGTATACAAGATATGATATGCCATAACGTAACTGTAATCAATATTATTGAACACAACATATATGTTACAGCTGTAGCAAATTACATAGATTTCATGTCGTTTCAATCAATAGTAAAGATAGGCAGGTTGTAGATTATGGATAAGATTCATTCTGTTGTAATCAAATATGGAAAGGTTGTTACGATATACTCAAAACGAAACATGTGTAACAGTATTGACCAAAAATCACCATCGATTTCAATTGCTGGGTGTAACACAGTCAAAATCGAACAGCATTAATAACCATAACCTGGGCAACAATCAAATAAAATCGAGTCTAGGCCAATTATAGAACAATTCATCATCCTAGGCATGATCGTTTTGTTTTACAAATCCATTTGTAACCGAATATCCATTGTTATTCCAATTCAAAAGATAATAGGGTCGATTTAATCAACGGGCCACAGCGAATTGACTGGTTGGGCTTCACATGATTGTTACGATTTGTATCAATTCACGATTTGGTAAATATAAAACAAAACCCTTTTTAAACATGATCCAAATCGTATCCGGGTTGGTCAAAGTCATATGTAAATAAAATTGTAACAGACAACCAACATTTATGTGTATCATAACCAATTCGAATTAAAACATAGATCGTGTTTCTAAATTTGAAATGCAAAACAGTTTGCCTATAATAGATGCAACAGAGCATTCAAACGCAACTAATTTAAAACAATCAAATCCAGAATATGATTACTAGAATCAAAACCAAATCCAACTAAAACTTAAACGAAAACAAAATTCGATTTACCAAAACAAATCATATACAGCAGTGCATGTTTATGTGACAGAGCAGGTCAATGATGTACACAGAGTTTATGAATGTGCCATATAAATGGGTGAAAGTTATACCAGTGTGGTTGCTGAGGCTATGTCAATTTCGAATTGACAATTGTTGTAGCCGGCTCGACATTCTTGAACAGAATTGAACTAGTAGTTCGCTGCTTCTTGTCAGTGGGTTGCCCTTTGACATTCTGACCGGTGAGTTTTGCCACTTGGTCTTCCAAAGCATGGATTCTGGATTGCAACATCGGCACATCTAGGTAGTATCTCTCCAACCATAAAACACATTGATCGCATGGTGGAACAGCTGGTTGAGAAGAAGAGGGTTTCGATGAGTCACCGAGGGTTCCACGAGGTAGTTCAATGCCAGGAAAATTAGGATCATCCCGCAGACAAGGTGGTAAATTCTTGACAAAGTCATAAGGAGGTTTGTCACACAAACCTTCTGAGTAAGGATACTCATTTGCGAGAAAACGTTCAATCTCTGAATCGGAATCTTCATTGACCACGATAGGCTCAGAATTGGCAGGGGTTCTAGGTTTATTTCTCGCCATGCGAGAGATTAACCGAGCRTTTTTCTTGCCTTTAGAATTAGCACAAGTTTTAGTTTTAAGCTCTTTGGCTGCGGGTTTAGCAATTTCGACCTGTTTGGTCACAAACATGGGCAAGTTCGTAGGTGGGTCAGGTAGAGGTTTGGGTAGCAAAACGCCATAAGGCATAGGGGGGATAGATTTGCTTTCGCTCACCACAGGTTTATCAACCTATGGTGGGTTTGAGTCTTCAAAGCCATTACGACTGAGAAAATCACCCCAACAGTCATGACGTAACCCCAACTCATAAACCATAATTATCTTAATCAACCCCAAATGGAAGAGACTGGTATCGGCCTGGCTGCGTTTATACCTTTTAGCCATCTTAAACAGACTTCCATGCAGATAGTGAGGCATATTGAGGTCGTAGCCTATAAAAACCATCAATAGACGAAGGTGAAACAAGAAAACGAACCCTTACCTGCTCTCGCAAGTAATGAATTGCTTGATTATCATTAGCAGATCATGCCAGCGCTGTTTCAACATTTTTGCAGGAAAACCTTTGTCGCAGGAGTTCACCATTCGGGATTGGAAGAGAAATGTCCACGGGAAATATTCCACCTTGCAACTCTTCGACCACTTCTGTCCCATAGCAGGAAGACTGGTTGTCGAGCTAAGAAATTGCTCATTAATTTCAAGTTGCACATCCCCAATTTTGGCTCGGCAGCCATCGAATGATAACGCAAATTGCCTAGCCACGATAGGGTTATAACCATCGAATTTTCTTATAAACGGGAGCCATCCAAATTTCTCCAGGTCGCTATGAGCACTATCAAACATGAGCAGTGCCTSGCAACCGTTGGGCTCGGACCTTACGACAGGAGCCATGGATTCTGTACATAGTAGGGTTTGAATCGAACAAAACAATACACAGGGTCGAAAATGGTTACGGCTAACAGCTGCAGCGCCCAAAAGRRAAAGGATTAATGGTATGCGTGCGAAGGTGGTGGGATTACCACTGCCATGCAAAACATTAATGGCACAGTACCATCCCTGTTCAATCAATCATAACCAAAATTAACATTATTCGGCCAACCCAAAGTTTAAACGGTGGATAATTATATCAACATGCCAATGTATAGTTTGAAACCATGATCTTTCAATGTAAAATCAAACCCACAAAATAATGCGCCAAGCAATGATTCAAACCATAAAATCGAAATCCAAAAGTTCAATCAATGCACCTTTGTAAAACCTCAAACCATTGCCATTCCATATAAAATCAATCATTACCAATGCGCTTGTTGCATAGTCAAATGTTTAGATTCAAAGTTTTTAGAACATTGCAACAAAAGATCTCATAAAATTGAGAGGTCAAGAGCTCATAACAATAAGGATCATAGCATATAAAACCAAAATCAATCATAACCCTTACAGAATCAAATGTAACCAGTAGATTTGCATGGTCAAGGGCTTATTAATCGAATTGCGCAATCAAAGTAAAATGGACATAGTTTGAAAAGATCACTCCAGCCACTTAATAACAAACCAAGGGTAGGTGTCTTCCAGAATATCGATGAGAAGATGATAACAGTCCAAATAACGTTGAAGGGGTTTTCACACTTTCAGTTGTGAAAACTGAATCGAAATCAAATTGCAATTGTCGCAATAAATAAAATGTCTAGTTGCAAAATGCGACGATGACTTGTCGTTTAGGAGACAATAGGTGTAGGCAGCTTACAAGGCAATTGAAAAAATTGAAATTGGCTGCCAACAGGGAGGGATAAAGAGTTTTCCTTTTTATTTTTTAACACTCAAATCAATCCTCAAACAAACCAATCAGGCATAAAATATCCAAGAACGACAAATTTTTGTATCACACTTACAACATTAATGCTTCAAAAGTGGACTAAGCATGCAAGAGATCATTTTTTATTTTATTTTTTTTCTCAATTTGCAATATATGACAATCCTGACTTCAACAATAAAGACTAATGCAAAAAATAACATATAAAAAATAACAAGAAAACTCTTGTAGGATATCAGGAACAAGGCTATATCATCCTGCTCTAATATCACTACAATGATCACACTTAAAAACTTTCCTAGGAGGGGGATATCTAGTGTTACACAAAGGTCAAATGAAATCAGACATGCAATCAATGGCATAAGCTCCTATATCTCATCAAATCTAGTGAATTCTAAGTTCAAATTATGATATATGAGATCTGAAAATGGAAAGTTCAGACAATAAAAGGAGATTGTCCAAAAAAATCGAAAACTTTCACACCAATCAACTCAACAATAACCTTGAAAAATTATCAATGTGACAAGCCTATTCTTATAGTAGGGGTACCATACAATCAGAGAGGTAATTACAAGGATATGCAAGCTCATAGGATGTATCAACTTGGACAAACTTGGGCTTAGCAATACAAAAATGCATATTTTAGAGGTCCTCGCAGGACACAGGAAAGTCCACAGGCGAGGAGTCCTCGCAAGATATTAGTACTCCAACAAGCGAGGACTATAAAAAAATATTTTTTAGAGGAAAGGAAATGTTCCAAACCTCCATATATTTCACATATATAGGATCTAAGCCCTGAAACCCTTGATGGAAGACAAAAAAACTCACACCTCAAAGGAGATACAAAGAAATGAAAAGAGATTCAAATAGAATGGAGTTCCTCCCCAATGGAGTCGCCAATCTGTTATGGGAAAGATGCTCACAAGGATCTAACTAAGAGGATCATTTATATATCCCTAGGATAATCCTAGATATCCTAGACAAGAGGGGTAGATTTCTTATGCTTCTCCTAGAAACAAGCAATAATATCATTGCACAAGAAGATGGAAGAATGGCATACCTTTTCTTGAAGGTTGTCATTAATATATTCCTAGCTTCTACAGTCATGAAGTTCCAGATCCAACTTCTACAACTTGTTTCCTGCACACCAAAGACAAAACAATACCATTCCACTTGTCTTCCCAGTATTATATTCCTAGATCTAGATTGAATCTACTCTCATCTATAATCTATTAAATCATATATGAACTTTTATATATCAATGAAAAATATTCAGGGGAAAACCAAATGATCTATTGATTGCAAATAGAAACTTACAACACAATTGCATACCTCAAGTTTTGATGTAGGCTCCTTAAATATCCTTGCTCCTTTCTTCTCCTTATAGCTCCTTGGTCATGCTAGGATCCAATGACTTATGGCTGAATACCTATGTAGTTTGGTAGCATAACCTTTCTATTGAATTCTTCCTCCTCTTTCCCAAGGATTTCCTTTGTTATATATCTCTTGGAGAAGGCTTGGGAGAGGCTTATATATCTTATAGAGGCCACTAGAAACTTGAATTATGTGAGTTACTAAGTCCTAGACACTAATATCCAAATCATATTTCACCTCTTGCCTCATAAATCCCCAATTCTAGAAACTTGATAGTGCTTCGCAGGTTGCACAACTAGTGTCAAGTGAGGGCCTTGTTTGTTTTATGCTAGGTGTCCCATGATGATGCCTAAAACTAGGTGAAAAAATGTCCAAAACTTGTGAAAGCGTAGGAAAAATATTCATTAGGGTCTTAATCCTATGATGACATCCTCTCTAGCCTGTAAAGGGGAATTAAGGTTGTAATAATTGGTTCTTCCTTCAGGTTGGTGCCTGTAAATCAAGGGGTTAGTGCCGGAGAAATCAGGGAGTTGGTGATTCCTTTAGGATGGTTCCTATAAATCAGGGGGTTAGTGCCTCCTTCCAGTTGCTTCTGGATAATTTGGAAGTTTGTGCTTCCTATGAATGTATTCTTGATATATATAAGAAAGCATTCCATGGTTTTCTCCCATTTGGGTTTCCACATAAATTCTGGTGTATTGTGTATCTGATGTGATATTGTTGAATGGTATTGTTTTTGGTTATATGCTCATGATATAATGAATGAAATCATAAATTATATACTTTTGATAACATTGAAGATTATATATTATGATTGAAAATGGTAAAAAGTGTTCATATTGATTCATGTCACCCCCCTCTCAATATTCCAACACTCTAAATATAGGATGGTCCTCTAGGTTTGGTTTTTGGTCCTCAAAAAAGTTTAGTACTTGTATTTCATACAAAGGAAATATTTTCCGTCAATACTTCTTCATTTGAAGGGATGATATTTGTCTCACTGAGATGGGATTTTGAATTCCTTGTAGGGTCCTTCTCTTCCCTTCCTGATATTCACACTCTAATGTTTTATTATAAAATTCCAACTTGGTTTTATAGGAAGCCAACCACTCCATGCCAATAAACATGTCATAATATCCTAAGGGAAGTATGTTTAGGGTTTCTTTAGTAGACAACCCATTCATATTGAATTGGCATGTTGGTATGACCTCAGTTACCTTCCTATTTGTTCCAATGGCCAATTGTACCAACCATGGTTTAGCATGTTTCACTTGTTGTAATTTACATTCTTCAATAGTTTGAGGGGAAACATAAATTAAATTAGAACTAGGGTCAAACAGAATAGAAACAAGATGGTTGGTAATCATACCTTCCATTTCCACCACTAAGGCTTGGTTGTTTTCTTGTATATTACCCAAGGCTACATGAATTTTTGGTACACTTTGGGCCACATCATCAATTGTGGTATCCTCCTGTACATTGTAGACTCTCCTATTGTTTGGCTTCCTATGAGGGAAGTCCCTCATTAGATGTTCTTCTCCGCATACCCAACATTTCAATGGCTCTCTCTTTGTACTATCAGTCCTTCCCAGGGCTGATCCAAAAGTTTTATTTCCACTCTGAGATGTTTAGTTCTATTGATTCACACTTTTAGTGGGAAATATCATGTTAGAACTCTTCCCAGAATTCTTAAACTTTGAGCGTTTAATCCCCTTCTTATTGAATGCCAGTTTACCTTTCTTCTACCATTCCTTAGGATAGTCTTCCTTGTGGTTGAATTGTTCATAGAATTTCCTAACCTTCCAAATGGAATTTTCCAAGGTCTTAGGTTCATGAAACGCAATTGTTTTCCAGAAGAATGGAGGCATCACACTAAGGAATCATTACATATTCAACTTGTATTCCTTTGTATAGGGAACATACCTCGGCAGCTCCATAAACTTTCTGATATATTCACCTTTGGTGAGCTATCATAGTTTGAGTTTGTAGAAATCCTTAGTATTTTTGTTATAGTACCTTTCAGAAAGGTACCTATTCTTGAAGTATTTCTCAAGTTTTCCCCAATACAACTCATTCTAACATATTTCGTCTACATTTCTAAGTTCCTTCCACCAGATAGAGGCCTTTCCATTCAAGTTAAATATAATTATTCAGGTCTTCAAGTTTTCAGAGTAGTCGTGAACTCTGGAGTACTTCTTCAAACCAAGTATCCAAGATTATTATTCTTCCCCCTTTTTGATTTCCCCATGAAAAGTGGGTGGATTGGCTTTCTTAAATTCTTGAGGGTCACCTCCCTTGGAGTTCTTCGTCCTTTTTATTTTCCCATGATCATGTGAACTAGTATCATTGTTGGACAATCTCTTGGGGATTTCTTCTCCTTCAATAGAGGATTCTTCAGATGAGTCTTTGACTCTAGCATTCCTCTTGGCTCTATGTCGGGAATTTTTGGGAGTGCTTCTTATTTCATTGATAATTTCTAGACCATTAATTTGTATCTCAAGTGGACTTTGGATTTTATTAAGATGATGTGTTTCCACATTATTGGTTGTTGGTCAATGCTGCAACTGTCTTTTTATATCCGACAGGATTTACAACAAGACCACATTTATTTCAGTTTACTTTTCTTTCCCTTTCATAAACCTCTCATTATCGACCTTAAATATTTGTATCTCTTCCATGAGACTTCTCACAGTCTCAACTATATTTAGAGGGGTTTCTACCCCTCTCATTTCATAATATTCTTCTTCTCTATTGTGGGATCCTTCTCCCATCTCATGATATGTCACCATCCTTTTTTATTATATCCTTTCCTAGAAATCCACTAACTGGTTAAGTGTTGATAATCAAATTTATTATTTAGCATACAACAACATCATTCAGTTTGGGTTTAAAAAATATTAAAAAAAAACAAAAATTCATGATCCTTTATTCAGTAGTAAGGTTTTAATAGAATCTTACGAATAAGGTAGGGTAGGGTGCCCTCCCCTTAAATTTTCTCTAAGAAAGTTTATCCGACTCTTTCATGATCCCAAGTAGGTCAAGTTTTGTTTCCTTCTTTGATACTACTCTATAACATGCCCAACCCCCTAAGTACCTTTTAATGGATGGTGTATTAAAAATTTTATTTTCCTAGATCACCTCAAAGCCTCCTCTAGAGGCTTCCATCATCTCCTACTCGCCAAGATCTTTCCAATGACTATAAGTATGCCCAATTATGATCTCGAAGTTAAAAGTTATGGCCTTCAAAAGTTCTTGGACACCATTGGCCAGATGCCACCTCATTTCCATGTGGCATCCATGTGGCTTCCTATCCCAAGTGTCATCCAACATGGAACAATCATGGCTTCGACGTGGCACTTGCCACATGATTCATCGAACCATGGTTATGATCCCACATATCCTCAGGTTTTCATTGTTGGGATTTTAGTTCCATGGGTCGCAAAAACACCAATTAAAAGTTTCAATGATGATCCATTAGTTAGGTATATTATAGATCCTACAGTCCTCGCTTCAATCATCCAATGGCTCTAATTATGATGGTGATACTAAATGGAACAGATTTTAAGGTCTAATATTTCATGTTCCTTATGGTAAAAGGGTGGGAACCACTAGGATCCATGGCTAAGATTAAACCTCACCCACTCATTGATCAACGACTATCATTTCCCTCCAAATTTCATCTTTGTCAGTGATCGGAGCTTATACCCATCTCCATACCTTCGTCATCCCTCTTCCAACGTATGTTCAAGATCTCTTGACCAAAAGATCCAATGGTTTAGGTTATGATCAAAATAACTAAGGGCCTCTTGGCCTTCCGAGACCATTCTGGTTCCTTTGACCAATCAACAGGTGATACATGTCACCTCATGGTCCAGTTGACTATTACGCTAGCATGCCACATCACTTGTGACATTGTCTCCCATTCTATAACTTATAAGGATTATTTGGGAATCTATAGTGGATATTAACTTTGACCTACCATCGATCAACAACTGTCATCACATCACCAATGCCTTCATTGTCATCAACATTTTTGGCCAACACATAGCCTTTCCAACCTTTAAAACTCTGACGAATGGCTTGGATCTTCTCAGATTCCCACCTACATGTGATAAATCCTCTTGACACGTGACTTCATCTCTACATGACACGTGGCACCATCGCCACCTGACATGGGGCATTCATATTTCCCATAGAATCTCACCTACATATGCCAAATCATTATTCCATTCTATTCTCGACATGTGGCACCATCCACATCATCCTCTTAAGCCCTTAACTAAATATAAACTATCCAAATCATATGTTGAGTCCCTCTGATCTTGTCATATCATTGGCTCAATTCTCCTCTCAGAGCTCCTTTGATCTCGACATATCAACGATCCATATTTTCCCTCGGGGATCCTCTATTAGAGTTCATATCTGGATATTATTTTGAACAGTCCCCTCCTACGAAGGATAAGATATGTTTGTCTCACCTGATTAATGGTCAATATTAGATCTTGTCCCATCCTTTTCCTCTGCAAAGATTTATGGTCAGGATATCATCACCATGCCAAATAAATGACTATGATCCTTTTGGGGAGAAACAAGGTCTTATCCCTCACCAATAAAATGTGGGGTCCTTGTGACATATGATCTGTACTTATAAGTGGAAAGAAATGAAACATTAATCTATAACATTAACACAGATATGCAGATAACAATAATAGAGATACAATGGAACTTAACTTCTATTCAATAAAGAAATATGTTGAAACTGTAAAATGTAGAAAGAAACATTTTTTCTTGAATGGTGGTACAATGAAGCCTCTAGGAATTTTTATCATCAAGAAGAAATCAAAAAACCATATAAATCCAAAAAACTAACCCTAGGAGATGAAGCGCCAAAAGTCATGTGGGCCCTAATGGGGTGAGTTGGCACATCAACTTCCCGAGGTCGTAAATTTTTCATATGATCTCCATTTTAGGCACACGATAGCCCATTGGAAAGGTCTATCCAAGGACTACACATTTTTCCATCACAATTTTCCTTCCTCTATGGTATCACTACGGCGAGTCCAAAAAATGTTGTTTAGGGCCTCAAAATGACTCTGGAAGTTTAGGACCCGAAAAGCTAGAATAAAACTGCCAAGATGAAAAATGTATGTGATCCATTTGGAAGAGGTCGGTGGCCATCGGTATCCACCTATATCAATAATCCCCCCTTAGGAAGAAATGGTATCCATTGCATTGATTTCCCCCATCATATGAGGAAATTTCTGCTAAATTTGGCCTCGGGTGAGCCACTTGCCTTGGTGCATAAGTTTTCCCGCCTTGACAACAGGATAAAGTTGAAGCTTCTGTTAGCGAGTTGATCCAGATGGATCATGGTGGCTATCCACCTTTTTCACTAAATCACCATCTCGAGCCTGTGTTTTTGATAAACCATGATATTCACCCTTTGGTGGGGAATATAATGTAATGTCATCTTCATTTGTTAATTACAAACATCATGTAATGATTTCCTAGTGGTTTTATGTACATGCCTACAACATGGAGTTAATGCACTGGATTCCATTAGAACTCCGCAGTTAAGAGCACTCACGCTAGAGTAGTACTGGGATGGGTGATCACATGGGAAGTCTTAGTATTTTACATGCCTATGGAATTTTATAAACTTGGTCCAATTTATCCCACATGCATCATGGGAATTGTTCTCCTCTCACTCTCTCATATATAATTGAGGTGAAGGAATCCCTTTAAGCATGCAATGGAGTATGATGTAAATATTCTTTTGAATGAAGAGTAGCCAACATCTCTTTCGTTTTAGAGATAAGCTACCCCATTTTTCCAGTTTGTGTTCTACAATGTTTTTCTATCTTATTATGTAATAGAAGTTAGGTTTCACTATATTTCTATGTTCTCATCTATATTTTTGTGTATTTCATTGTTATATCTTGGTTATATTTCTTCCTTCATGTCATTCTCAAAATAATATGGATCAGTGGTATCAAAGCAATCTTCTCCTTGTCATTTCTCAGAGCAGGTCCCCAACGAGGTCAGGGTATAGAGATTTGGGTCTCGAGCTAGTTTCGCTTGAGTACAACCACTCTCGCTAGCCCAAGAGACCTCCCATGGTGGAAGAAAAGAGATATTAAAGAGTCGAAGATCCTTTCAAGACGTTGCTCGAGGAATCCCTCGTGAGAAAAAAGGAACGATATGATGGAAAACTTCTTTCATATCCTTCGAAGACTACCGATGGTGGCAATCAAGGCATCTTCAACAAGCAACCATTTCACAAGTGAGACACCCTTCAAGATACAAGTCAATTTTTATATCCCCTTATTTGAAGGACAAATAGATGCAGATGCTATAGAAAAATGGTTGAATCTGCTAAAAGGTTATTTTTTTGTCCAAATTGTTTTTGGCAGTGAAAAGACCACCTTCACGCTCCTTAAATCCCTTCCCCATGTCAGAGCCTGGTGGGAAGGTTACTGGGATAGGTACACCGTGGATGAATATACACTATTTGGGAAAGAACTCACTTGGGTGGCCTTTGTAGATTCCCTAAAGGAGGAGTTCTACCCTGTCAAAAACTATGATGACCAATACATGAGATGGAAAACTCTGCGTCAGAAAAGAGACCAAACGGTGTCTGAGTACAAAAACATATTTCATACCTTGTGCTCAAAGATGGGTATCAAAGACTTGGAGCTTCACCTAGTTTTGAAGTACCACAGTGGTCCACACAGGTACATCCAAACAGAGATGGATTTTTTGGAGATCTCCTCACTGGGATTTTCTTATCAATATGCAGTCAAAATTGAACAAAAATTCAAGCAACAGAGTAAGTGGGAGAATCATGGAAAGATCAAGGAATGTCAACCTCAAGAAAGCCAGTCCCATATGTAGGAAAATAAGGGTAACAATAAGTATAAGAAATACACCAAAAAGTGGTGTGGGTTCCACAAAAACCCTTGGCACAACACTGATGAATGTCGCTCAATACAGTCATTGATGGCCAAGCTCAAATACAAAGAGTCGAACCTTAAATTGGACCCTGATTCATAAAATAATAAAAAGAGATAGATCATTGATGTAGAACCCACTGCTACTATTGCAACTACAACAATCCAACCAGAAGAGGATCATGAGGATGGGGAGCGACTCTTCCATTCACAAATTTGGGTGAAGGGGACCCCACTGCATTTTATTGTTGATAGCGGAAGCCAAAAGAACATCATCTCATCATAGATTGTTAAGCAGTTGGATTTTCCAACAACACCACACCTGCAACCATACAACATCAGGTGGCTTCACCAGGGTTAAGATATTTGTGTCAGCCAACAGTGTCGCATGTTCTACGACATCAATTCCTTCAAGGATGAGGTATTGTGTGATGTTGACCCACTGGAAGTCTGTGATGTTCTATTAGGCCAGCCATATATGTGGAGGCATCATGTCATTTATGAGTCTCGACCCCGTAGCATCATTGTTACTCTAGGGGGTTTGCTATACCGAATACTAGAGGTAGTTCCGACTATTGTCCCACCAAAACAATTCCAAAGAGTAATCTCTCATACTACGAAGTTTAGCCTTTTCACAATCCGATCAGAAGGTGAACAAAATCACACTACAACCACTGCATCCTCATCCCAATACCTTTCTATCCAGTAGAAGTAGATCAACAAGATTGTATAAGAGTACCAAGATGTTCTTGTTGCACCTACGGGGTTGCCTCCACACTTCCCAGTCAAGCAAGTTTATAACAGAGCCCTTCATACTCTTCATGTTGAATCTTCATCGACAAAGTCCTCCCACACTCAGGTGGATCATGTAGCTAGATTGGTTGAAAGGATCCAACCCCTCCAGCAACAGGTTCATGACAGCCTTCAACAAGCTAAGCATGACAACTTCTTCAGCAAGGCAAGCAAGGCACCAAGCTTCAGGTTTAGTGAAAGTCTCCCCATATCCCAAGAGAACTTGATGCAATGGGGACCATTGCTTCCTAAGTGGAGAGGAATGATCCAGATGGATCTCGGTGGCCATCCACCTTTTTCACTGAATCACCATATTAAGCCTATAGTTTTGATAAACCATGATATTCACCCTTTTGATGGGGAATGGAATGTAATTTAATTTTCATTTGTTAATTACAGACATCATGTAATTATTTTCTAGTGGTTTTATGTACATGCCTACAACATGGCGTTAATGCACTGGATCCCATTAGAACTCAACAGTTAAGCGCACTCAGGCTAGAGTAGTACTGGGATGGGTGACCGCCCAGGGAGTCCTATTATTTTACATGCCTATGGAATTTTATAAACTTAGTCCAATTTATCCCACATGAATCAAGGGAATTGTTCTCCTCTCACTCTCTCATATATGATTGAGGTGAAGGAGGCCCTTTAAACATGCAATGGAGTGTTGTTGGGAAATTATACCCTACGGACTAACAAGCTAGTGCTTAAACTTGCATGCAGATCATGACCCTTAAGAAATTACTTTTAACCTTCTACCCCAAACCTAAAACCCTTTTTCACATGCAAACATGGAAAGAATCAAACTAACCTTTTTATTGACGGTTGGTGTAGATCCTCCGTTGCACTTTTATCTCCTTGCTTCTGCTACTCCTTCCAAAGGCGATCCTGCAATCAAGACAAAAACACTACGCATGCATGCTATTGCTCTACTAGAGGGTTAGAGATTAAGCATAAATCAAATAAAATATATAAGACTCATACATTTGGGATGGGAAAAGTATCTTTTTATTAATCTCAAGATGAATCAACTTACAATGATTATAGAGACCGGTCACCGTTCCTTGATCCTGATCCTGGGCTCCTCCTCTTCTTTTTCCTCCAACTGCTTTGCTTGAATTCTCCTAAAGCTTGAGGAAAGGCTAAAGGGTTGGGACAAAACGGATTCGACAATTGGGCAGAGTTTCTTTGCTATGATTTTCCTCCTTTGAATAGTACCCCTACCCCTTCTTTTATAGGCTAGAAGGAGCTAGGGTTTTAGATGAACTCTTGGCCATGCATGGCTAGGAGTTCCAGTTAACTGACCCAAATCTTTTCGTTCCGTCGGAAACTTTCCTGATTTTTTTCTTTGTTAGGTAAACGCGGGCTGTAGTGGGCCAGCCAGCATTCCAACGCGTGCAGTATAAGGCCTGCCAGTGTTCCAACGCGCCCAGTGATAGGTTAGGGAGCGGGTTACTTAATTTAGGAGGTTTTTGAAGAGTCTGTTCAGCATGGCTTTGGAAATGAAGGGAAATGAGTTGGCCTGATGCCAGGTAAGCATGGATAGTGCAATTTAGGGTTATAACAGATGCCCCCTAATGTGTGAGGTCAGAAGAGCATCTGATGGCTGAAATACATTACCAATTCTTTACCAATCTATACTGATATGCTGAATGAGTGAGCCCAGGAATCAGGAATCAGGATGTGCCATCTGCAAGAAATATCAAATGTCTCACTGAGGYGGGCATACCCATGCTCGGGATAAATCAGAACCATGGCTACCAATCAAATACACTGTAGATCCATGTCGAATAACTATAAAGAGTAGCCGCGAACAATACACAGCGGAGCTACATCTCGAAATCAGAAAGATATACATAGAAAGTATCCATCTTTCAGAAGCTGATTCGGCCTGATGGTTGTACTTCAGAGCTCGAGCAACAACCTCAAAATATTCTAAACTCGGGTAGGAGTTTAATATGAGTGTACAACTGCACTACCCAGAGGTCTTCGACGGCTCATCGGTTATGGACTTGATAATCTTGATGATCGGACTGAAGGCTTCAGTGATTTTGAACAAAGATTTGATTGGACGTTCAGGATGGTCGGGTATGCGAACAAGAGACATATTGCAGAGGGGCCGACTCAGGCTTAGTGACAAACTTCCCTTGGACAATAGCACGACAAGTGATAAGACTCATGCAGCATATATGTTAATCATAAGTCTACGAAGCAGGAGGCAACGCAAACTCTCCATATGTTTGGAAGAGTAACCAAACGGTGGAGGACACAACTCAATATAGCGAGCAAAGCTTCCTAAGGTCGTACTACATCCCATAGTCTGATGAATCAAACGGATAGATGTGCTTTATCCAAGGGCGACTCATAATTCTGCCAATAAAGAAAATACTTTTTCCATCCTCTTTTTGGGGTATATTTGATTTTTTTGTTCTTTTTGATGATTTTGAAAGAATAAAGGAATATTACGTTACAATGGAGGAACGAGCACAGCAAACATACAAGCTCAAGGCACAAGGACAAGACTGATGTTCTAGGAAATGACACTCGAGAAAAATCCTCCAGTGGCCAAAGGTGTTAAGATGCAAAGGCAAATTGTTACTAGGCTGAAAGGTAAAGGATGCAGATGCGGTTGATAGAACACACAATGGTAACGTCCTTCGATGTAAGTTTAACGAGCCCAAATAAAGGAAGCTCGGTGATTTTTCATGTTTAGAGAGTCTGAAAAATCATAAAAGGAAACTCCATTGGGGTACCTTTTTCTTGAATAGTCTAGTCGGTTCGAAAAAGGGGTAAACTAGCACCGACTAGACGTCAATTCAAAACCGTTTTAACGAGTGTGACAAGGACAAGATAACTCGGCTATATTTTCAATTTTAAGGAGTCTGAAAAAAACTTAACTATGGACTCCGTCTGGAATATTCTTCTGGACCGTTTTAACGAGTGTGAAGGAATAAGGTCACTCGACAATCTTTTCAATTTTAGGGAGTCTGAAAAGAGCTTAACTATGGACTCCGGGGGGGTTTCTTTTTCGTAAATTTAGTCCCTCAGGCCCGAAAAAGGAATAAAATTATACCTGAGGATACTCTTCTAAAGAATCGAAATTCGATAGAGTATTCCTTTGTTCATACAGTTGACCGTCCAGACCGAAAAAGGGGTAAACTACCGCCGGACAGACGTGACTTCAAATTTCAGTTTAACGAGCGTGAAGGGTCACAATATCACTCGGCAAT
Organism: Picea mariana; assembly: GCA_032191745.1. Lineage (NCBI taxonomy): Eukaryota > Viridiplantae > Streptophyta > Pinopsida > Pinales > Pinaceae > Picea > Picea mariana. The sequence continues at coordinate 90,397 of JASDQU010737240.1, read as the reverse complement.
CTTTTCATGTTTAGAGGGTCTAAAAAGGGCTTAAAAGGAGACCCGTTATGTTTTTGGGAGTCCGGAGGGTAAGGAAAAGAGTGAAAAAGACCCATGAAAATGAGGCTCAAGCTCATATTCAGGAAAGACTATATGGACTCCCGAGCCTACTATGTTGTCAGAAACGACATGGACACCATAATGCAACCAGGAACTACCTAGGGCATCCATGTTTTGGTAAGCTCTACCACCAAATTGCGACACTTCTAGAGAAGATATGACGGTTCCGTATCACAACCGGATGGGGTCGATCCTATATCGTAAGAACAAAAGGCAACGAGATGCAACAGTGGGGATGAAATCCTACCCTATATGCTCAGGTTGATTTTTGAAAATTTTTTTATGGAGCGTCCTTATGTATATTTTTATTTTTATTTTCTGAAACTCAATGAAAAATGTCCCAATACCTGATCAAATCCCTTCCATATAAATTCGGAACCACTCAAAATGGTTTTTGGTATAAAGAAACTGATAAAAGGGGCCAAAAGAGTGACAAAAAGAGGCCAAAAAGTCTATAAATAGAAGTTGGCAGCTCATTATCACCATTGCTGATTTGGAAATTTACTCTGGAGCCAAAAGACCCCCTTTGCCAAAGATCGTGATTCCGGGAGCTACGGTGGACGAAACGGACTTCTACTTGGACCAAGTAAGTACAAACTCCCTAGTCTCGTAATTCAATACTTAATTTATGTCTTTTAAGTTGATTTTGGGGGTGTTCGTCGACCTCTAAGAGGTCGGCCCTAGCAACACGCGGGTTGTCCAGGGACAGCTCGCGGGTACCCACGCACAGGGCTAAAGCTGCGCGCGGGTACCCGCGACTGTCACCTCGACAGCCCGCGGGCTACTCCCACATGATGGAAATTGTGTTGAAATGAAGACTAAACTCCCTCCTTTTCCCTTGTGTGTTTGGCAGGATGTATGTTCATTGGAGAGAGAGGGAGCACAAGGCTGCCAATGAGGCAGTGGCTGCAGATCCGAATGTGATGGCCGTGCTATCACAGTGTGGCTTGGTGAAGTTTTTCTTGTGTCCATTCATGCGCGCTCAACCCAGGCTACTGAATGCCTTGGTTGACTATTGGCACCCAGATGCAGAAGCATTTATGATAGAGGGGCAATCCTTGGTGCCCACCACCGAGGATATTTACTTTTTGACTGGCCTCTCGAGGAGAGGGGAACCAGTCAACCTTCAGACTTTTCCTACAGGGCCGAGCAAAGTCTTGGAGTTGATAGCAGAGTATTACGAGGTTGGGACCGATCCGAGACCTTCCTCGGTACCCGTTAGTAGGATCACTAGCCTCACCCTGCAGACTATTTTATCGCTCATTGGGTGGATTACCGGCTCTGCAGCCGTGCATTAGGCTTCGCGCGCATAGATGAACTGTGCAATTCAGTGCATGAATGCACAGATTTTCGATTGGAGTACCACACTGCTAGAGAGCATGAAGAGGCAATTGACTGATTGCCGACAGCAGACACACAGGAACTTTGGGTTCTGGACCATCCTGTGTTCATTTTTCTTTGAAAGAGTTCCATGCTTTAGTCCTCGGATGACAGTACGAGGACATCTGGCGACTTTCCCGGCAGTGTGTAGATGGGCAGCGTTGTTGCCGCGACAGGGTGGTGGGAGGACCACCGAGGCCTTCAATGATGATTTCTTTGCATGGTTTTCGTGACAGATTCTGGCGATCAAGGATTACCCATATGTCGGGATCAAATTTTCTAGAGATCCAGCGATACCAATGCCTCCTGGTGAGGGGTGAGGGGAGATGGGTAAGTCTCCACCTATCTAGTTTTTTTTTGTTTGCATATGTAATTTGATGTCTTTTTGATATATATATCTTGTTTTTGTATAACAGAGTTTTTTGATGGGTGATCATTGTGTTGCGTGCAGATGTGGGACCCGTGCGACCTGCCGATTTTTCATGGAACAGGCGTCGCCCACGGCCAGAGGCCGCAGCTACCGCCGCCAGGGGAGAAGCAGTAGCAGGGAACCTCCCGGCAGAAGAGGCCGAGAGGGCTCTTAGGCGGATTGAGCGGAACTTCACTGAGCTCACTCGCATAGTTCCCATGGCAGAGATAGAGGACTTGCCACCCTCCATGAAGAACCATATGGTGGGGGTACCTCGGACATGGGTCCGACTGTTTAGGCGTTTGGGCCGAGTTGTACATGATTATAACAGGGCCCATAGGCCTTGAACAGACTTGTAGACTTTGATGTGCCTCGAGCACCAATATGTATATATATTTTTTGAGGGCATAAGCCCCAGTGACTCGTTATGGTTCCCACTTTTTGAGGCGCTTGCGCCCATCTATGTACTCTGAGGATTTTATGATGTTTATATATGGTTTTTATTTCTTTTATGTGTCTTTATGGATTATGTGTGCAAAAATGTATTTACATGTGTATGATCATGACCTTCTTATGTGTGAGCAAGATGCCAATCTAAAATATGATTAGCTAGAGTATCTGTGATTTGGTTTAGACTCCTAGGAACATGAAAATATGTAATATAATCAAAGTTGCATTCCAAGAGACGTACCCTAAGGAATCGCCGGTGTAAAGTTGGGTCATGTACCCGATATACTCTGTTTAGCTGCGACACAACCAGTTGAGTGTCTAGATAGACATGGATATGAGAGATACCCAATGACAAAGCGTCACGAAGCAACTCAATAATTGCGCTATACTTAGCAACATTGTTTGTGGTGTCACCTAAGCATATTCCTCCAGAAGATAACAACTGACCCTGTGGTGTAAAGATTACCCAAGCTACAGAGGCAAGCCTCCGCGTGTGTCGACTAGCACCATCCGCATACCCAATGAACACCTCAGACTCACTTGACATCTGCCATAGTGACGAAAGATAACATTAATGACACGTCCATGACACATTTTTCAAAAGAAACGAAAGAAAGTAATAGCACAAAGACTATACATATGCTACAAAAAGTTACCCACAGTGACCGTTCTATGAGTAATACTTCTTGAGGTAGAGCCCATTCCTAGGCTCTGCCAAAGCATTCCCTTCAAAATCGACCAAACGATAAGCGCCCTTCTTTAGAACCTCCTTAACAATGAAGGGTCCGAACCACATGGGTTTGAACTTTCCTGCCCCCAGGGGGTCCTTATCTTGGTCATAAACCAGGACAAGGTCGCCCTCAGAGAAAACCCGAGGACGAACGGACCTATCATATTGACACTTAACCTTATGTTTATGAGCTTCGTTGGCCAGTGCCGCATCACGACACTATTCATCAAGCTGCTCTAGGTGTACTAACCATTCTTCAAGAGGAGAAGTGTCTGGCAATAACTGTACTGCCAATTTCAGAGATGGAATTTGACATTCGATGGGCAAGACTGCCTCCAGCCCGTAAATGAGATGGAAAGGTGAGAAACTGGTTGCAGTCTTAACTGATGTTCGGTAAGCCCATAATGCCGAGTATAACATCAAATGCCAGTTTGACTTGGCTGAGTTGATGGTTCGCTGTAGCATTGTCTTAAGTGTTTTGTTAACAGCTTCCACCTGCCCATTGGCTTGGGGGTAGTAAGGTGATGAGTGTTCTTGCCGTAACCCAAGATTTGATGTTAACTCGGACATCATTTGGTTCTAAAAGTGACTTCCATGGTTAGTGACAATCTCTCTCGGGATGCTGAACCGTGCTATAATTTGGTTAAATAAGAAGAGAGTTGCAGTCTCTCCATCATCTTTGAACGTCGGCATAGCTTCGACCCACGTAGTGAAGTAGTCGACAGCTACAATGATATAGCGGTGCCCCCTGGCGGACGGGGGGTTGCAAGTAGTATAATCAATCCCCCACATAGTGAAGGGACCAACGGTGATAACAGGAAACATTGGAGCTGGATGTGCCCTCATCTTCAGTGAGAAGATTTGGCACGGATGGCACTTCTTGACCGACTCGATACAATCTTTAATAAGTGTGGGCCAGAAGTAACCTGCCCGTAATATCTTTTGGGTTGTTGCCAACCCGGACAAGTGACCGCCACAAGATTTTGTATGAAAATCGTTGAGCACTATGATGTCCTCCTCATGAGTGAGACATCGACGCAAGATACAATCTACACCCCTCCGATACAAAGTATCATTGAGTATAAGATAGTTCTTGGCCTGATGGCGTATCTGCCGATGCTCATCACGAGAAGAAGAGGTAGGACACTTCAAAGTCTAGAGATAGATCAGTATATCTCTGTACCAGGGGTCTGACGATTCAATCAAAAACATACCCCTCTGGATAGGCGATTCCTCAGGCACAACGTCACCTGACTCAACCGGAAGTTCTGAAATAAGTTCTATGAAGACCATTGACTTCTTGGACTTGGATGAAATGAAGTCTAAGTCAAATTCTTGGAGGATTACCATCCATCTACTGATTTTTCCGCCGATAACTCGTCGTGTCAACATGTACTGGAATGGATTTACGACGGCAACGACGGTGGTTTTGCGAAACAGAACATAGTGACGGAACCGTTGAACAGCATGTACTGCTGCCAACGCAAGTTTTTCGAGATGTGTATAATTAAGTTACGGTCCTACGAGGCCTCGGCTCAGGTAATAGATCACGTATTCAGAAAATGAATCATCTTCCTGAACCAAAACCATGCCTATGGTTGACTCTGCGGCAGCCAGATATAATAGGAAATCCTTGTTATAATTCGGTGGCCGTAGCAGAGGTGCGGTTGTAAGAGCGTGTTTCAATGCGTCGAAAGAGCGCTGCATTGCATCGTCCCAGAAAAAGGGAACATCTTTCTTCAGTAAACACATGAAGCCCTTGGTGATTTCGACATAGTTGGCGATGAAGCATCGTAAGAAGTTCGCCTTGCCTTGAAGACTCTGAAGTTGTAAGATGGTGCGTGGGGGGGGAAACTGGACTATTGCCTCCACCTTAAGAGGATCGACCATGATCCCTGTGGTTGACACTATGAAACCTAACAAACGTCCTGACGTGATGCAAAAGCTACACTTGTTGGGATTCAAGCGAATCCTGAAGTAGCAACATCGTTCGAAGATTAGTCGGAGGTGCATAGGATGATCCTTTCGCTTGCGAGAGCGTGATGCTAAATCATCTAGATAGGCCTCGACTATATGTTTGAGGTCGTGAAATGCAAAAGACATGGCCCACTGGAAAGTGGCTCCAGCATTCTTGAGACCAAAAGGCATCTTGCGATAGGCGAATGTACCCCACGGGCAAATGAATGTCGTTTTGTGTTGGTCCTCAGATTTGATTTGGATTTGATTATAGCCTGAGAAACCATCCATGAACAAAAAGGCTTCACAACCGGCACATTCATCAATGATCTGGTCAATGAATGGGGTTGGATAATTATCTTTTGGACATGCCTTGTTCAAGTCACGGAAATCGGTACAGACACGAATCGTGCCTTGTTTTTTATCAACTGGTACGGGGTTTGACACCCACTGAGTCAAATGAATTGGGTATATGAACCCTACCTGAAGCAATTTCTCAACCTCGAATTTGATGGCTGATGCTTTCCTAGGATTAACTGGATGAAGTTTCTGTCGAACAGGCTTAGCATCAGGATACGTAGTGATCTCATGTTCAACTATTTTCGGATCGATGCCTGGCATTTCCTCATAATACCAGGCAAAAACGTCGCGGAATTCTTTGAAAAGATCCGTGTAAATCTGAATCTCTTCGGGGGAGCAATCCGCTCCGACGAAGACATTATCCATGACGCCAGGGGTTCGAGAGGTGTTGATAGGTATGGTTGCAGTGATAGTCGCCATATTGCCCTCAGCGTAAATTTACTAAGTAGCTAAGAGGCTAATGGGACAAGGCTGATCTCCCGTCATGGTGATCGTGAATTCTCCTGCCTCGATTCGGTGTAACTCTGGGAGGAAATAGGATCTGTGATGAAGATCTTCCCAGGGTTTGTCCGGACCAATCATTGCTTCGATTATAGCTTCGTCTGAAGGCAAGACTAAATCTAACGAATCGGTGTTGACAAGAGAATCCTGAGCCCAGATAGGCTCTGGAAGTGGATCCAACTCTTGTGCGGGAGTTGGATCGGGAGTAGCTGAAGCTTGCTGGACCAAAGAGTACGCTACTTCAACGGTCGACAAGGGAGTAGACATGCACGCATGCCCTGTCGCATCCATCGTGTCTGATGGGGAAGGAATAATCCATGGATCCTCAAAGTAAGTCGTGCGGAACGACGAAACATGGAAAATCTCAGCCTTGTGGTGAGTCGATATAAACTTGACATCGCCTTGAGGAGGTGGGTAATAGAAAGTACCCATCAAAGATGGGCACAAACCAACTCCTATGTTAATGACACCGGCTTGAGGATTATCTAGCATGGGAACCATGGATGCCCCCAAGGCTGGGTCAGACCGAGAGAAGGACAACTGATCTATGGTCACTATCCGGCCTTCATGTGGAAACAGGAGGACTCAGAAAATGGTAGCGACCATCTCTTGCATGGAATAAGTCCAACTACGACCTAACAAGAGATTGTAGTCGATGGGGGCATCGACTACCTCAACTTCAACGCACACGGTCTTTCCCCCTAACTGCACAGGGAAAGAAGGAATGATGCCATGTGGTCGGAAAGAATGACCGTCAAATGCAGTAAGGAGAGTAGGTGATGGAGACAACTCGGGCTGACCAATGGCTTTCCAACATGCTAACGACATGACGCAAGTTGAAGCGCCCTCATTGACCACCGTGCGGTAGATATTCCATGTAAAAGTTTTCGTGGGGTGAGCCACTACTATCTGAAACGCGACGTGGTAAGGCAAATGAGGTTTCAAGTCAATCGTATCTAACATGATGGTACCTAGGTTACAAGTCTCAGTAGAGCCTAAAGTAGTCAACAAGGCTTTCCTCTGAGCAGGGCAACTTTGGAGGACCTCCAAAGCAGACATAGCACAAGGGGTTTGTGATAAATCTTCCACCATAGAGTAGTTCTGGGCAGCCCTTGCGTTTGGATTGTGAGAAGCCCTCTTAAACGCACCCTTTGGAATGCGTGTCATTGTTTCATCCAACGTCTTCTCGATCTGTAGAGGAAGAGATGGGATCTCGTCTTCTTTTCCCTTCTCAGAGGCGCTTGGTTTGCTATAATCGTGCGCTCTAGTCGTTATTAAAGCATCACTTCTAACCATATATATGTTCACGGAAGATGGATTATTTGGAGGAGGGAAGTTTTCCTGGTTGCCCCCTTCACCACTTGCAGAGGCTTGAGTTAAATTTTGCCCATGCTGAAAGGGATTAGTCAACACGACTTGTTGCTGCTGTGTGACAAACTTCTGGGCCTCCGCAAGTCGAGGGCACAGATGGGTCGGGTGGTCTTCCGCACACAAGTTGCATGGATACCTCGCCTTCCTCTTTTCCGTGGTACCCTCGCCAGCATTATCAGTTGGTTTTTTATCCCCCTTACCCCTCTTACGTTGTTTTTTCTTCCCTTCAGGCTGCTGGTTGGCCTTTGGGTTAGTCGTCTGCATGGAGTGTACTTCTGACGTTTGGGTAGGAGGAGCAACCAAAGCAATAGTCTGGCTGGCCACTGAGTGTTGTATAGATAACTGTTGCAATTGTTTTGTCAATTGCTCAGCGGGATTGGTTTGTGACAAACCGACGATACCATCGGCATGTGGTCCGGCTCTCTGTCTGGTTTTCTCCAGTATTGAACGTGGTGCATCTGGTAAGATGCTGTATAACAAACCGGACTGAGAATAGATAAGCTCAAACTGTTGAGCCCTCATAATGGCGTCTTCTTTAGAGAACACTCCAGACGTTGCGACGTCCTTGGACAATTGTGGGACCAAGGACTTAATGAACCACTCCAGCAGGAATGCTAGTGGGACTGGTACTTTGATAAGACTCTTTTGGCGTTGCCACACTTGAATGTGATCCGAGATATGGTCCGTTGTCGTCTGCTCGAAATTGGCTAGCAACTCTGTGACGGCGTCGTATCTCACAGGTAACTGGAAATGGTTAAGGAAGACCATCGCCAGTTCGCCAAAATAAGAGTATCGTGAATGATCAAGCTCTATGTACCATTTCACGGCACTCCCAATAAGAGTGCGTTGAAACAATCGCAACTGGACGGAGTCATCTTTCAGTGAGTTCGATGAACACCAAAGGTGAAAAGTAGTCATGTGATCACCTGGATCTTTGTTAGGCTTGGCCTCGAACTTTGGAATGTCCGAAGGAAACTTTGTTGGCATAAGAGGCCAACGTGGATCGTGAAAAATAGGATCATTTAACAACCGTGTCAAATCTGGCAAGTGTAACGTCGCCAAGAATGGTAGTTTTGGTTGTTGCTGATAGCCTGGATAAAGGGGTCCTGGAGTTTGACTGGCACCAGGTTGCCAGGAAAAGTTTGCTGCTGGCCAGGGTTCTAGTAGAAACCATGGCCCTGACCAGCGTAAGGGTTTTGCATCTGAGGAGACATCATTGGCTGATTCCCCATGAAGGACATAGGATGTTGGGCGTTCATCGTGTTCGGCGGACTTTGGGAAGGATTACCCCATGCCGATCCTGACGGGAGAGGCATAGAAGTCTGTCCGGGGTTCCATTGACTATGGAAAGAATTACCCCAGATCGGCATTCCAGAGGAAGGAACGGATCCTTGTCCTGAGTTCCAAGGTCCTTGTATATGTGCTCCCAGCACAGGAATAGTACCCTGTGCTGGTGTAGACTGTCCAAAAATGGGTGTGCCCCCAATTGGGAAAGCAGCGGATGTGAAGGTGTTATTACCAAACGTCCCGTTCCAAACAAACGGTGATGAACCTATCGGCTGATTTTGCGCAGGTGTTCCTTGACTCCCTGCTCCAAAAGGACTCGTGTGTGCAGGCTGCCCGGCGGACTGCTGATGCGGCCCACCAAGCGAAGGGGACAAAGGAGGGATGTGACCTCCAGCGTAAGGAAAAGCGTTGAAAGGGACAGGAATGCCCCCAAGTTGACCTTGCAGGGGAGCATTAGAGCTCCCTGCCCCCAGACCCAAAGTCTGTAAAGTGGAGTAAGTGAGTACAGGGCTTGTACCCGAACTAGGCATACCGTATGAAAATGGTGGGCCTGTCTCACTAGGTGTGTAAGGAGGTGTGGCCGTCGTGATAGATGGGGTCGGTCCACTATGTGACGTAGTTGCGGCCGAGACCATGGTGGGCCGGACCGTCGACAACGGCAAGTTAGGAGAAGCTTCTCCTGTGGTAGCAACGGTGATGGGAATGGAAGAATTCTCAGAGGAAGTAGCAGCGTTTGTTGCCATAGTTGTATGAGGCACTGACAGGAGTTCAGTAAATTGGATTGGCACAATAACTGGTGTCCAGATATCAGTGTTTGAGGTCTCAACCAATCCAATATTGGCGGTCGATTCCTCGGGGAGTTGTCCGGGCTCAAAAGCCCCGGTTGCTTCGAAAGACCCTTGATGGTCTAACTTTCGCCTCAATGGTGGCGGGGGTGGCTCCAGTATAACCAGCGGCAGGCCCAGAAGCCTTCGTGACCGGCGGAGCTCCGAATCCTCCACTGTGTGAGAAGATTCACGACACGCTAAGGTATTCTACACGAACAAACAGTAACACACACTAAAAGAAATCCCCTATGAGATAAGACCAGCAAACACTAACTATTTTGAAGAACAGTTACAACAACCAACACTAGAGCAACTTACCGGTGCAAGTGCAACTCGAATACGGAAGCACCCTCTGGGTATACTCTGCAAAGCATGGCCCGATGTCTGTCCTAGGTACCGTGGTATACCCCCGCAGTCACCTGTGTATGTCCTTAGAAAAGATTGGCAACTAGTTTGCCAGCACGTGAACAATCACCAGGCGGGTACAGTCGATAGTCGGGTAGACCACAATGAGAAGGGTATCAAGCCCAAAACCTATCAAGGGTATCGAGAGCAAATGGTCCGGAAGACAACTGAGGACCTCGAACGGATTCGAGACCCACGAAGCTCCGTGGCAAATGCAAACGACGGAATCCCTTAACAAATCCTCGATATGTGTTCTCCACAACGTTCAATCCGGCTTTGGAGGGGTTATCTCCGATACCTTTCCTTACGCGACCTTGTGTTTAGCCCCTGTGTTAGAGGGGGGTCCCGGATAACTTTCCATAACTAGACTTCTACACTCCCTATTGACAGACTCCAATGTTTGGTTTGAGTGGCCTTAGAGAAATTTACTCTCCAACCTATTCCAAGGCCCTAGTCCTGAGCTAGTGTATGTACCCTACAAACAAAAATTCTAATCGTTTTTAATTAGCGTTTCTTTTAATGGGATTTTTAAGTCACAAGGTATGATGGTGAAACTGATGGTGTGTAAAGACTCAAAGAAAAAAATGAACAAGTAATGCTTGGAAACAAAAACTTTTACAATGCAAAAACCAACAACTTTTCAACAAGAAAGACTTCTTTTCTTTTCAACTTTCCTAAGATTTCATGCAGCAAACACCAAGTAATTTCACTCAAATCTGCGAGCTACTTATACTCTAAATGCCGTGCAAAAACTTATGAAAAAATACTTCTTCCTAGCTACTGATGCAACAACACAATCTTCAAACCAAGAAGAAAATGAAAAAGAGAATTTTTTTTTATTTAATTGCAAAATCACACAACAAGGGAAAATGATGACAAGCACAAAACCAAGAGAACGAAAATAAAACTCTGGCTTAAAGCGCAGATCGCAAAAGAATCAGAGCAAAAATGCGAAAAAAAAATCAAGACAACACCGATTCTAACACTTGTCTAAAAACCATAAAACCAATTTTTTTTTTCTTTTGTCTTTTCTATCAAAACATCAACTAAGTAAAAGACAAGCTAAGGATATGAGGCCCTAACTTACTGACTGTGCACCCTAGACTCCAAACCATGAAAGGAACACTTCTCACCACAGGAGGGGATGACTGCCCCGCCCAGGCTTAAAGGTAACCTAACAGGCCCGCGATTGTCACTGAGACAGCACGCATTCCAATGCGTGTTGAGCTACAACAGCACGCGGGTACCCGCGGGCTAGGCTTAAACAGGCCACGGGTCTGTGTAAAAGGTAAGACAAAACCACCACAGGTAGCCCAAACCTGAAAAAGGCCTCTGGTACTGACAACCAGAGTCTCTTAAAGGCTTGAATGCTTCTATTTTAACAGAAAAAAAAAATGAATGCAAAAGATAACAAACACAATAAAGCAGACTGCAAACAAGACCCAGACAGGATCTAGAAAGCCCCCTGAGAAGGTAAACTTCTGACAGGGAAGAGGAGACTACCTCTCAAGCTTCCTGAATCCCACACACTACTGAAACCATTGCAGCAAGCGTTCAAACACGGGCTACAGAAGGTTAGGGCGCGGGTTACACGTGGGCAGGCCTTCTGCAGGCTGCGTGTACCTCTGTGTGTCCCGATAATGAGTGTCAAGCAACAGTCAAGGAAAAATTGGTATTGATAACCAGGTTCCCTGCTAGCTTTTGACCTAACAGAAAACAAAAACAACAAAGAAACATAAACTTTATTCCTTTAAACTACCCAAAAACCCCTCTTGAATCCGGAAACCCTAAGAGTAAAATCTCCCCAGTGGAGTCACCAATTTTGTTGTTGGGAAATTATACCCTACGGACTAACAAGCTAAGGCTTAAACTTGCATGCAGATCATGACCCTTAAGAAATTACTTTTAACCTTCTACCCCAAACCTAAAACCCTTTTTCACATGAAAACATGGAAAGAATCAAACTAACCTTTTTATCGACGGTTGGTGTAGATCCTCCATTGCANGGAGTCACCAATTTTGTTGTTGGGAAATTATACCCTACGGACTAACAAGCTAGGGCTTAAACTTGCATGCAGATCATGACCCTTAAGAAATTACTTTTAACCTTCTACCCCAAACCTAAAACCCTTTTTCACATGAAAACATGGAAAGAATCAAACTAACCTTTTTATCGACGGTTGGTGTAGATCCTCCATTGCATTTTTATCTCCTTGCTTCTGCTGCTCCTTCCAAAGACGATCCTGCAATCAAGACAAAAACACTACACATGCATGCTATTGCTCTACTAGAGGGTTAGAGATTAAGCATAAATTAAATTAAATATATAAGACTCATACATTTGGGACGGGAAAAGTATCTTTTTATTAATCTCAAGATGAATCAACTTACAATGATTATAGAGACCGGCCACCGTTCCTTGATCCTGATCCTGGGCTCCTCCTCTTCTTTGTCCTCCAACTGCTTTTCTTGAATTCTCATAAAGCTTGAGGAAAGGCTAAAGGGTTGGGACAAAATGGATTCGACAATTGGGCAGAGTTTCTTTGCTATGATTTTCCTCCTTTGAATAGTACCCCTACCCCTTCTTTTNAAAGGGTTGGGACAAAATGGATTCAACAATTGGGCAGAGTTTCTTTGCTATGATTTTCCTCCTTTGAATAGTACCCCTACCCCTTCTTTTATAGGCTAGAAGGAGCTAGGGTTTTAGATGAACTCTCAGCCATGCATGGCTGGGAGTTCCAGTTAACTGACCCAAAGCTTTTCGTTCCGTTGGAAACTTTCCTGATTTTTTTCTTTGTTAGGCAAACGCGGGCTGTAGTGGGCTAGCCAGCGTTCCAACACGTGCAGTATAAGGCCCGCCAGCGTTCCAACACGTGCAGTATAAGGCCCGCCAGCGTTCCAACGCGCCCAGTGATAGGTTAGGGTGCGGGTTACTTAATTTAGGAGGTTTTTGAAGAGTCTGTTCAGCATGGCTTTGGCAATGAAGGGCAATGAGTTGGCCTGATGCCAGGTAAGCATGGATGGTGCAATTTAGGGTTATAACATGGAGTGTGATGTAAAGCTTCTTTTGAACGAATCATAGCCAACATCTATTTCTTTTTAGAGATAAGCTACCCCATTTTTTCAATTTGTGTTCTACAATTTTTGTTGGCATGTTTACAGGTAGGTGTGCTTGTCATTGATGGAAAGATCAGAGTATGCAGCGATGGAAAAATAGGGACAACATAAGCTCAGAAGAGATAGTGCAGAGGTGCATGAAGAGTGCAAGAGTGTGCTTGTTTATTTGATGGAAAACAAGCAGGCAAGGAAGATCAACAGCGCAGGGATAATTGCATGGAAAGATCAGACCGGGCATTGGAGGAGTCAAGGAAGAAACTCACAACAAGAATGTTGAAACGGTGAAATGCGAAACACCGGAATACGTTGATCCAACTCCATTTCAGAATTTCGGATACCGGGAGTTGGGGATGTCAAGAAATCTTACTACAGGAGTCCCGAAGTCGCAAAATGTGAATCGTGATATGCTAAACCACGATATAATCTCAACTATTAGATCGAGGACAAAATTGGACCGTCGATCTAAGAAGGATACGTGGCAAAAGATCATCCTTTCACTGACTATAAAGTCAAAGGAATAGGGTTCCCTAACCTGTCGAACTCGCGATATGCAAAATCACAAAATAACCTTAGCCGTCAGATCAAAGTTTGATCTGGACCGTTGATCCGACTCCATTTCAGAGTTTCGAATACCGAGAGATGGAGGAGTCAAGTGTTGAGACTCCTCATCCTAGGAGTCCCGAAGTTGCAAAGTGAGAAAAGCCGAAAAGCTAATCTGACTCCATTTCGGAGTTTCCCAGACCGAGACTTGGAAGTGAAGAACATTCACATCAAGAATGCCGAAATCGTGAAGTGATCTGGGCTAACAGATCCAGGAGGTGAATGTGGAAGACCACGTTAGAAAGGATAGGTAGAAGACTATGACACGTGGCACAATCAGACAACGACAAGTGTCAAGTTGATTTGTCATTTCAGGCCACTGGAAATCACAATTCTGAGTGACACGTGACACCCACTCGGGTCACGACACATTATCAAGTGACACAAGACTGACCTCACTCCGGGATTTTTTGCTTCGGGATTTTTTAACTCCATCACTCCCCCAAAGTCCCGAAGGCTGAAGTCCCGGGGTAGGGGATAATCGTTCAATCACCATGGATCAAGGACCATTGATCTGGAGATCGAAGCGCTTATGTGATTGGAGAGGGGTCATATTTTGGTGGTCACATCATCGAAGAGTTGTAGAGAAAATCTTGAAGCGACAAGCTCCATTTCAGAGTTTCAGAGATCGCAACTTGGAGAGTCAAGGTGCCACACAACAGGATTGTCGAATTGCTGAAATGCCAAAATGAGAAACACGTTTTGGCTCAGCCTGTGGTCACAGCCATTGGTCACATCGGTGAAAGATGGAGGAAGGAGCTAGTACAACCAAGCTCAATTTCAGAGTTTCAGGGATCAATACGTGAAGCGTAAAGAAACCTTAATCACAGGAATCCTGAAATGCCGAAATGCGAAACGGTGAATTAAACGCAAGACCCTACGAACTCCAACCAACGGTGCAAGTGATTTTTAATATGATCAGAGGGATATTGTTTCACTTCACAGTGTAATTTCTAGAAACGACTGATGGTCTCTACCAAAGGATGAGCTCAACTATGATGAAGAAGACGAAGAGTCTCAACTGCTTGAGAGGCAAAGGAATCTCAGTATAACACCCAGTGATGCCAGACGCGTGGGTGGAACCTCCAGAGAAGCTCAAGAGTTGCAATGATGATCAGGTAGAGTACTCGACATGAGGAGGAGAAGCAGAACACATAAAGTGTCAAGGCTGGAGGCAAGGAAGAGGTGGAAAAGGGAAGTGCGAGTAAACACCCCACTGTGGAGAACAGTGGGAGGGGGAGAGAATGCAGGAGCTTGGTGCATATTCTATGCACAAGGAGCACAAAGACTATAAGAATGCAGAACAAAGAAGAGATATGTGTTGTTGCGGTTGAGTGTGATTGAGGTGTGAAGAAGGAGGCAGAGTGCAGTAGCAGAAAGGCACAGAAGGGGAATGGTGTATTGAAGGGACATGGCGCAGAGAGCATAAAAGGAAAAAGAACAGAAAGCGCAAGGAGTGTGCAGAAGACACTGATGCAGACAGAGCAATGTACTATAGCAGAACAATGATGAGACCGGTAAGCCATTGAAGAACTTTATATCGCTGTAATAAGTCTTAATAGAAAAGATTTAGATTTCAGGGTGGTAGGGAGGTGCTAGGGAGGACTGTTGTCCTCAGAGGTTCAAGTGGGTGCTTGAACGCAGGGAGTTGTAGCTTCCTTCTAGTTGGTGCTAGAGAAACCGTGGAGTTGGTGCTTCCTTCTAGTTGGTGCTAGAGAAACCAGGGAGTTGTAGCTTCCTTCTAGTTGGTGCTAGAGAAATTGGGGAGTTGGTGCTTCCTTCTAGTTGGTGCTAGAGAAACCAGGGAGTTGGTGCTTCCTTCTAGTTGGTGCTAGAGAATCCAGAGAGTTGGTGCTCTCAGCAAGTAGCAGCTTGCAAAACAGAGGTTGTAGCCTCATTATGAGTTGGTGCTCATATGTATGATAA
>JASDQU010737240.1:59597-73209 GCA_032191745.1 Picea mariana | reverse complement strand
CAAGACACAAAGAATCCATCAAGTTTGTCAAATCTACAACCAATGACAACAACAAACCTGCAGAAATAAAGGAAGACAATTAGTCACCTAGGACGAGTAAAGAAAAAGGTGCCAGGACTGAATCTATAGAACAAAGAAATAATGCGCTCCCTACTGAAAGACGTCATCAACATGGAAGAAATCGATTTGCTCAAAGAAGACAACCATTTTCCAGGTACAAGGAATTTTTCTATGGCTATTGTTTGTACTGTTCTAACTTTGGTCACAAAGCTGTAAATTGTTCCTTAAGACTTAGACATGAGAAATTAAGATTTCAAAGGAATAAATACTTGCCACAACAAAGAATGATACAGCCAAGTAACAAACCTTCACAGATTGCAAATTGCCAAATTAAGTCTAGAGACATGCAACTAAGGAGGTCAAGAAATAATCAACAGTCAATGAGTAGACAATGCTACAACAATAATTTTGACCTATTGAACAATGAGATTGAATGCTACATCTGTCATAACTATGGACATAAATCTGTTGACTGTCGATTAAGGAACTATGAACCAGATTTGAATTCCCCTGTTGAAAATGTCAAGGTTTGGAAGAAGAAAGAAAGTGACAAGTGTGGATTAGTGTTGTCATCTCAAAGAAAAATGAACCCTTGGTATATAGACAGTGGATGCTCCAAACATATGACGGGAGACAAAGGTAAGTTTATATCTCTAAGTGAAATCAAATCAGGAAACGTAACCTTTGGAAATGATGCTCTAGGTAAAATAAAGGGTAAATGGATGGTGAGTTTAAGTAATGGAAAAGGAAAATCCCAATATGTTCTACTTGTAGATGGGCTGAAACATAATCTTCTCAGTGTAAGTCAAATGTGTGACAGAGGATGTGAAGTGGTTTTCACGTCCAAGGACTGCAAAATAAAGTCTATAAACTCAAGACAAGTGGTGGCCAAAGGCATAAGAATAGAAAATAATGTATATGTGCTGAAAGAAAATAGAGAAGAGTGTCATCTAAGAAAACATGATGAAATTTGGTTATGGCATAGGAGACTTGGACATTTAAACATTGACCACTTAATCAAACTCAAAAATATTGAGGCAGTAAAAGATCTTTCGAGAATATCAATGCCCCAAGATTCAATGTGTAAACCCTGCCAAGTAGGAAAGCTAACCAGGACACAGTTTAAGTCCAAGAGATTTACTTCAACAGAGAAACCACTCCAACTAGTTCATATGGATTTATGTGGACCATCAAGACAGGAAGGCACAGGGAAAGAAAATTACTTCATGTTGATTATTGATGATTACTCAAGACTTACTTGGGTTGCCTTTCTCAAGGAAAAAACTGAAGCATTTGAGAAGTTTAAAATATTTAAGGCTTTAACTGAGAATCAAACAGGCAAGAGGTTAAAGGTAGTAAGATCAGACAGAGGAGGAGAATTTATGTCAAGTGATTTCAAGGAATTCTATGATAAGCATGGGATCAAGAGAGAATACACAATCCCAAGAACTCCTCAACAAAATGGAGTAGTTGAGAGACAAAACAGAACAGTGTGGAAAATGGCCAGGTCAATGATGAATGAGAAGAACATTGGTCAAACCTACTGGGTAGAAGAAATACACACAGCAGTCCATGTTCTTAACAAATCCCACCTCAGACCACAAAGTGACAAGACACCTTATGAACTGTGGTATGGGAGACCTGCTTCAATCAAACACTTCAAAGTCTTTGGGAGTAAATGTTACATAAATAATAATGATGAGAACCTTGGAAAATATGATGACAGGGCTGATGAAGGTATCTTCTTAGGGTATGCTACAAACAGTAAAGGATACAGATGCTATAAAAAGAGGCTGCATAAAATGGTTGACAGTATTGACATAAAAGTTGATGAAGGAATCCCAGCAAGAGAGGTGTACAATAATGAGTCGTCTACAGAGGACACAGCTAAAGTTGAAGATGAACAGGTCCAAGAATCAGAAAATGAAGACTTTGAAACATATGAAGACACAGATACTCAGACAGATTCAAATCAGCAGACAACTTCAAATTCCTCCTCCAGAATCACTCAAAAGAATCATCCTGCAAGTCATATAATTAGTGAAAAAGACAAAGGTGTACAAACCAGGAGAAAGATAATCAAAGACACCGAACAATCACATATAGCTTTCATATCCTTGCTGGAACCCAAGAATTTTAATGAAGCTAGCAATGATGACTATTGGGTTAAAGCAATGAATGATGAACTTGATCAAATTGAGAAAAACAATACGTGGGAGATGGTTCATAGACCTAAAGGTAAAAATATCATTGGTTCCAAATGGATCTTTAAGAATAAGTTGAATGAGCAGGGAAAAGTTGTCAGGAACAAAGCAAGATTGGTATGTAAAGGATATGCTCAAATAGAAGGACTGGATTTTGATGAAACATTTGCACCCATAGCAAGATTAGAACCTATTATAATGTTTCTTTCCTATGATTTTCATAAAAGGTTTAAAGTCTATCAAATGGATGTCAAGTCATCTTTTCTAAATGGAGATTTAAGTGAAGAAGTCTATATGGAACAACCAAAGGGTTTCGAACTGTCTGATAACCCTGACTTAGTATGCAAGATGAAGAAATATTTATATGGGTTAAAACAAGCCCCTCGAGCCTGGTATCACAGACTAGATACGTATCTTAAAGACAAAGGGTTCAAGAGAGGAACAGTTGACAACAATCTGTATATCAAAACAGAGGATAATGATATGCTCATCATATTAGTCTATGTAGATGACATCATCTTCAGATGTAATAAGGATTCATTGGTACAATGGTTTGCTTCTGCCATGGAGTCTGAGTTTGAAATGTCTATGATAGGTGAACTGTCATTTTTTCTTGGTCTGCAAATTACTCAGAGGTCTGAAGGGATGTTCATTTCTCAAGAAAAATATCTAAGAGAAATGTTGAAAAGGTTTCAAATGGAAGATTCTAAACTTGTGGGTACACCTATGGTTACTGGATGCAAATTAAGCAAGGATGATGACTCACCTGATGTTGATCAAAGTTCATATAGGTCAATGATAGGCAGCCTATTTTACATCACAGCATCTCGCCCAGACATAATGCATGTTGTTGGAATGGTAGGAAGATATCAGTCTACACCTAAACAGAGTCATTTGCAAGCTGTCAAAAGGATATTCAGGTATTTGAAAGAAACAATGACTTATGGTCTGTGGTATCCCAGAAATCAGAATTTTCAGTTAACTGCCTATTCAGATGTAGATTGGGCAAACTGTGTTGATGAGAGAAAAAGCACCAGTGGAGGAGCATTTTTCCTGGGTGACTCATTAGTAGCATGGCTTAGTAAAAAGCAAGGTTCCATTTCCTTATCAACTACAGAGGCAGAGTACATTGTTGTTGCTACCTGTTGCACTCATGTATTATGGATGATTTAGACACTTGCAGACTTCGAGGTAAAATATGTAGCACCAATCCCAATTCATTGTGATAACACTAGTGCCATCAGTGTGTCTAAGAATTCTGTATTCCACTCCAAGACCAAGCATATTCCCATAAAATACCATTTTCTGAGAGAGCAGGTCACCAATAAGGTTTTTCAGGTCCATTACATTCCAACCACAGAACAAATTGCAGACATCTTTACTAAACCCCTAGCCAAGACACCATTTGAATATATCTGACAGAAGCTAGGTGTCATCCCGTTTCACACCTAAGAGAGTCCATCCTATTAGGGGGAGATTTGTATTGATTGAATATCTGATAAATCCTAAAAATACTGCAACAACTCAAGGGGAGCATGTTTTCTTTGACATTGATGTCAAAGGGGGAGAAAACGAGTGGTCCGGACTGGATGCTACAGTTGGAGGTCCAAACAGATGAGCGCAGTCATTCAGGGTTGCCATCAATGCCAAAGCGGGAGATTGTTGGCATGTTTACAGGAAGGTGTGCTTGTCATTGATGGAAAGATCAAAGTATGCAGTGATGTCAAAACAGGGACAATGTAAGCTTAGAAGAGATAGTGCAGAGGTGCATGAAGAGTGCAAGAGTGTGCTTATTTATTTGATGGAAAATAGGCAGGCAAGGAAGATTAGTAGCACAGGGATAATTGCATGGAAAGATTAGACCAGGCATTGGAGGAGTCAAGGAAGAAACTCACGACAAGAATGTCGAAACGGCGAAATGTGAAACGCCAGAATACGTTGATCTGACTCCATTTCGTAATTTCAGATACCGGGAGTTGGGGATGTCAAGAAATCTTACTATAGGAGTCCCAAAGTCGCGAAATGAAAAATTGCGATATGCTAAACCACGATATAATATCAACCATTGGATCGAGGACAAAACTAGACCGTCGATCCAAGAAGGATACATGGAGAAAGATCATCCTTTCGTTGACTGGAAAGTCAAAGGAACGGGGTTCCCTAACCTCTTGAACTCGCGATACACGAAATCGCGAAATAAACTTAGCCGTCAGATCAAAGTTTGATCTGGACCGTTGATCTGACTCCATTTCAGAGTTTCAAATACCGGAAGATGGAGGAGTCAAGTGTCGAGACTCTTCATCACAGGAGTCCCGAAGTTGCGAAGTGAGAAAAGATGAAAAGTTGATCTGACTCCATTTCAAAGTTTCGTAGACCGGGACTTGGAAGTGAATAACATTCACATCAAGAATGTAAAAATCGCGAAGTGATCTGGGCCGACAGATCTAGGAGGTGAATGTGGCAGCCCACATCAGAAAGGACAGGTGGAAGACTATGACACATGGCACGATCAGACAACGATAAGTGTCAAGTTGATTTGGCATTTCAGGCCACTGGAAATCACAATTCTGAGTGACACGTGACAGCCACTCAGGTCACCACACATCATCGAGTGATGCAAGACTGACCTCACTCCGAGAGTTTTTGCTTCGGGAGTTTTTAACTCCATCACTCCCCCAAAGTCCTGAAGGCTGAAGTCCCAAGGTAGAGGATAGTCGTCCGATCACCATGGATCGAGGACCGTTGATCTGGAGATCGAAGCACTTGTGTGATTGGAGAGGGGTCATATTTCAATGGTCACATCGTTGAAGAGCTGTAGATAAAAGCTTTAAGCAACAAGCTCCATTTCAGAGTTTCGGAGATCGCAACTTGGAGAGTCGATATGCCTCACAACAGGATTGTCGAATTGTCGAAATGCCGAAATGAAAAACACGTTTTGGCTCAGCCATTGGTCACATCGACAGAAGATGGAGGAAGGAGCTAGTGCAACCAAGCTCAATTTCAGAGTTTCAGGGATCAGTACGTGAAGCATAAAGAAACCTTAATCACAAAAATCTCGAAATGTCGAAATGTGAAATGTCGAATTAAATGCAAGACCCTACAAACTCCAGCCAACGGTGCAGGTGATTTTGAATATGATCGGAGGGCTACTGTTGCACTTCACAGTGTAACTACTAGAAATGATTGATGGTCTCTACCAGAGGATGAGCTCGACTATGATGAAGAAGATGAAGAGTCGCAACTACTCAAGAGGCCAAGGAATCTTAGTATAACACCCAGTGATGCTGGATGCGTGGGTGTAACCACCAAAGAAGCTGAAGAGTTGCAATGATGATCGGGTAGAGTACTCGACATGAGGAGGAGAAGAAGAACACATATAGTGTTGAGGTTGGAGGCAGGGAAGAGGTGGAAAATGGAAGTGCAAGTAAACACCCCGCTGTGGAGAACAGTGGGAGGGGGAGAGCATGCAGGAGCTTGGTGCATATTGCAT
The DNA here is from genome assembly GCA_032191745.1 of Picea mariana. Classification (NCBI taxonomy): domain Eukaryota; kingdom Viridiplantae; phylum Streptophyta; class Pinopsida; order Pinales; family Pinaceae; genus Picea; species Picea mariana. The sequence continues at coordinate 67,455 of JASDQU010737240.1, read as the reverse complement.
GCACAAGGAGAACAAAGGCTATAAGAATGCAGAACAAAGAAGAGATCTGTGTTGTTGCAGTTGAGTGTGATTGAGGTGTGAAGAAGGAGGCAGAGCACAGTAGCAGAAATGCACAGAAGGGAAATGGTGCATTGAAGGGACATGGCGCGGAGAGCATAAAAGGAAAAATAACAAAAAGTGCAAGGAGTGTGTAGAAGACACTGATGCAGACAGAGCAACGCAGTGTAGAAGAACAATGATGAGACTGGTAAGCCATTGAAGAACTTTATATCACTGTAATAAGTCTTAATAGCAAAGATTTAGATTTCAGGGTGGTAGGGAGGTGCTAGGGAGGACTGTTTTCCTCATAGGTTCAAGTGGGTGCTTGAACACAGGGAGTTGTAGCTTCCTTCTAGTTGGTGCTAGAGAAACCGAGGAGTTGGTGCTTCCTTCTAGTTGGTGCTACAGAAACTAGGGAGTTGTAGCTTCCTTCTAGTTGGTGTTAGAGAAACCGGGGAGTTGGTGCTTCCTTCTAGTTGGTGCTAGAGAAACCAGGGAGTTGGTGCTAGAGAATCCAGAGAATTGGTGCTCTCAGGAAGTAGCATCTTGCAAAACAGAGGTTGTAGCCTCATTATGAGTTGGTGCTCATATGTATGATAATGTAAAGAATGTAAAGATTACTTATCATATAAAGAGGAAGAGGTTTTTACCTTGTATGGGTTTCCTCAGGAAATATCTATCTCTGTGTATCTCATATGTGTGACTGATGTTGAATGTTCTATTGCTTACTTCTCTGCATTATTGTGACTGTCATTAAATGTTGTGTAAAGAGTTTAAAATAAGCATAATTGTTTAAGCCCAGTAACAATTGATTCACCCCCCCCCTCTCAGTTGTCCAACAATTTTTGTCTATCTTATTCAGTAATAGAAGTTGGGTTTCACTATATTTATGTGTTCTCTTATATATTTTTGTGTATTTCATTGTTATATTTCAGTTATATTTCTACCTTCATGTCGGATCATGAGTACCCTTGACCTGTGTGTCCAATATTTGATCAATGGATGCATGTTCCATGTAGTGAGGTTGAGCTATGTTGGTGTCTATTGCTTTTCTATCTCTAAGGTGTCCAATAATGGTGGAAAGTATGACCGAAGGAGGTCCACATTAAACATTGGGTGCAAGCCAACGAAGGGGGGAATGTTGAGCTTAAAATAATTATCACCCACAACCTTGGTGATGGTGTAAGGTTCATAGAAGAGTAGACAAAGCGTCCAATGGGGTCATATAAGGTGTTTTTTCTACAAATACAACCAAACTTTATCACCCACCTGAAACTTGTGGGGCACCCAGTGTTGATCATGGCACTGCTAGTAATTGAAATTGAACTTATAAAAAATATCCTAAACCTATTGGTGGATGTGCTGGATTTATTCAATGAACCAGGTGTCTTTGTTGGCTTCGATTTTCACATGGGACAATTCTTCATGTGTGGATGCAAGGGGTAGTGCAACATCTGTCAAACCTAATGGTTGAAATCGCAACCCCGCCTGAAAGGGGCTTTAGTCGGCTGAGCTATATGGTTATGTTGTAACTATGTTGAACATAGGGAAGACTCTCATCCAATGTACATGGATGCTTGGAATTGTACATGTGAAATATATGCATGATAATTCTATTGATGACCTCGGTTTAGCCATCTGTTTGGGGGTGGAAGGCCATGGATTTGGTGAGCTTCGTGTCTAGCTGTGACCATAGGATCAACCAAAATGTGATAAGGAACTAGTTGTCCCAATATGGACGATGATCTGTGGTATACCAAAATGTACCCACACTCATTCGAAGAATATCTTGGTAGTGACCTCCGCAGTGATGCTCTTCTTAGAGGCGTCCAAAATTGTCATCTTAGAAAATCTATCACCAACCAAGAAAACACATTCTTTTCTCTACTTGGTTGAAGGAAGGCCCAACATGAAGTCCATTGAGATGGATTCTCAAGGCTTGTCGAGAGCAGGAAGAGGGGTGTATATGCCTTTTTTCTTAATCTAGGGTTTGGAAATGGTGTAGGTCGTGTAGGACCTAATATACTTGTTGAACTCCTATTGAAGTTTAAACCAATACAAATGTTTTTGCATCACTGCAACTGTCTTCTCTATGTCGAAGTGTCCTTTCACCTTACTGTAGTGATATTCCCAAATCATCTTCTCTCACTTGCTTGATGGGATGTAGAGATGGACCATATGGCACAAAAACCCATCCTGAAGATGGAAATCAATGATAGTTATGTTTGTGCCTAGCATATGGTAGGTAGTGGAAAAGTCAGGATCTCTCTCGTAAAGTTGGGTCCATCCAAAGGTCTCATGTCCATAGGAGTGTAGCACCATGGTTAGCGTTGTAACTAGAGGTCCACTGATGAATTCAGTGATGTGATTGGTGCTCCATGTCTTATACTTGATGTTGATATGGAACAATTGCAAGTATGTGGAAACATTATGATGGCAGTCATTCTGCAATTTGCCTCATGTCTGCATGAACTACAAAGGCTTATGATCAGTGTGGATGATTGTATCTTTCCCAAGAATGTAATTCCTCCACTAGCAGTAGGATTTGTTGGCCCTTGACCAAGTTTTGGGAGTTTCTTGGTCATGTTGACCTATTTTGGGACTTCGACAGCCTCTCGAAGGAGGAGCGCAAGATGAAGCAGAGATCATGGGATCTCGACCCCCTTTTGGGCCTCTTTTTGGGTTGTTGGGAATATGTAACAAGAAAGGGATGTCAGCCCATGGGTTTACCCATGTTTAGGCCTATTTTGTAATGTATCAATAGATACCTAGGCGATGTAGGAAAGGGTCGATGAGCTAAGTGCCAAGTGCAAGTAATAGTTGTATATGCTCTGTGCATGTTGTGTGATACTTGCAAGGATAAGTGCAAGTGACTGTAAGAGATTGAGTAGAATATTTTGTGTTGTAACCTAACTCGAGGAAGGAGGATCTGGCGAGATGCACGTAGATCTCCTGTCCTATGCAGAGTGGGGTTTGTATGGCTCTGTGCATGTAGATGACTAATTGAAGATAATAAAGAAAAATAGTTGGTGGACGTAGCCCCAGGAGAGGGATGAACCACATAATCACTATGTTATCTTTCTTGGCGCTTGTCTGAATGTGTTTATGTCTTCTTTGCTTAGTGATTTGATATGATTAGATAGATCTGCTTATGCTCAGTGCTAATGATGTATGGAATGTTAGATCTAATACACATGAATAGGATCAGTTCTTGATCAGTTACATCCGACCTATTTTACTTATGCTAAGTGCTCATATATGGTATATTACTGTGAGTACTGTGAGGCTTTGTTTTATCAGCGAAGTAGATAATTATTGCATGTTAAAGAACTAATGGTGCTAAGTGATTTACTAAGTTGTATAATCACAGATCTGTGTCCCAGCTAAGGTTGCAGACACTTGAGTCCTGCAACCACCCCTGCCTCTACCTCGGGTGAGACTTCATCTTCTTCGCAGGTGTTTCCAAAAGGGTCGGTAGTTAAGGTTTTGTTGGTGCACTCTGGTAGCGTTGAACTCTGGGTCTACCCCTATGCCAACAGGATTGTACAATGGAGCACATTTATTTGTCATAAGTGGGGTACTTATGGACGATATCTGATATCATATCACTATGGTAGGCCATGGGATGTCTATGCTGAGTGAGAAATGTGCCCACATCATAGTTTAAAGGATCTGGCTCAATCTCAAAAGGTTGTTGTAGGTTGGGTAATGAGAGCACCAGGGTTGAGCACAAGCGTTGCTTCAAATCATCGAATAATTTTTGTTGTGACTTCCCCACACAAATGTTTCATTTCCATGCCCCTGGTCACTTAAATAAGGGCCCATGCAATGCGGGAGAATCCCAATATCAACATGCAATAGAAATTAGCAAGTCCTAAGAAGATTCGAAGCTCAGTGAGTGTGGTTGGGGTTGTCCAGCCACAGATGAACTAGATATTAGTTTTATCAGCATGCACCCAATGCTCATCAACAATGTAGCCTAGGTACTGGACCATGTTCTTGCTGAAGGAATTTTTTTATAAACTTTCATATAGCTTGTGTTTCCACGGATTGTGGAGAACCTGTTGAGTATGTCACAGTTGTTCAACCCAACTCTTGTTGAAGATGAGGATTTCATCCAAATACACCACCACAAAATAATTGGTGAAAGGCCACAATTTATTGTCCATCATCCTCATGAAATTTTTCGTGGCATTTCTCAAGCCAAAGAGCATGACCAGCCATTTGAAAATACCTTCTTTGAACTTGAAGCTAGTATTCCATACATCAATATGCTCTATTGGGACCTAGCGGTAGATGGACTTCAGATAAATACTAATAAAGTATTTGGACCACTTTAGTTGGCCAAGGATATCATCAATTCAAAGAATTGGGTACCAGTTCCTGACTGTGATTTTATTTAGGGCTCATTAATTAGTGCAAAGTCTCGAAGTCCCCTTTTTCTTCTGCACAATAATTATTGGGCTTCCACAAGGTGAAGAGCTTGGTCGCATGTGACCCTTTTCAAGTAGATCTTGGATCTAGCACTTGATTTCCTAATTTTATGACATAGAGAGATGATAGACTAGCCCATTGGGTAATGGTGCTCCGGGGGTCAGATCGATTGAGTTTTTGACCTGACAGTGTACAAGTACCCTAGTGGGTGAGGAGAAGATGTCTTTTATTCTTCCACGACCTTATCCACTTGCTTCTACTATGTGGAGAGACCTATCATGGAGGCCATGGATGTGGTTGCAACCTTCCACCCATTTTGAGTGTGAATAAAAAAGAAGACAAACTTCCTTGTCTGAGAGATGACGTTCCTGCATTGCTTGGTAGATATTAAGGAAATAGAAGTAGGTGGGACTACCTCAGGTATCTTGTACAATTTCTTGTCCAAAGTAATAATAACACTGTGAGGCCTAGAATCATATACAACATGACATTTCCATAAATAAGTTTGGCCCAAAAGAACATCATAAACTTCAAGGGGGGCGACATCACATAATACCTCATTTTTGAAGGGATTGATGTCGTAGGGAAAGTGACATTGTTGGTTGACGCAGAGATTGCTCCCTTGGAGAATCCATCCGATGGTGTATGACTGTGGGTGTGGTGTTGTCTATGGATCCAACCACTTGATAACCTCCACTGATATGAGGTTATTATATCTACCACTATCAATGATGAAGTGTAACAGAGTACCCTTCACCCACATATGTGAATAAAAGAGGCACTCACCTTCCTCTGGTTCATTAGGCTTGTTGGGTTGGACCTTGGTGGTAGAAAAAATGGCACTAGGTTCTACATCAATGATCTATCTCCCTTTTTTTGGTTCTAACTCAGATTTGTATCTCCCATCTGATTCAGAGGCTTTCACCTCGAACATTGATGAATTCTTTGAGTGACATTCAACGATGCTATGTTAGGGGCTCTTATGGAACTCGCACCACTTACCGATGTATTTCTTTGTCTTCCCATTGTCCTTCTTTGTTTTTGGTTTAGACTGGTTGTATTGAGTCTATCAATCCTTTATTTTCCCTTTGTTCTATGGGTTGGGGCTGCATTTTCCCTATTTCTACTGTGAAGGGTTCCCAAACCTAAGCTGCCACATATTTAGTTTAAGCTTCTGCTTGATTTTGATAGCATATCGATAGGTCGTGCTCAAGGAAGAGATGTCCAAAAAATCCATTTTTTTCTAGATGTATCTATGCATACCATCGTAGTACTTTAACACCATATGTCACTCAGAGTCTTTGATACCCAACTTAGTGCGCAAGGTATGGAAGACATTGGTGAACTCTTGCACTATCTAGTCCCTTTCCTATCGTAATGTGGTCCATCTTGTATATAAGTTGTCATAACTTCCAACATAGTAGTATTGTTCCTTAATAACATCCCTAAAAGAACCCCAAGTGGGTGCAAATATAAATAATGTAGATCCCTATGTTTCATTTTTCTCACATAAATTTTCCCACCAATCTTTGACATGGGGGACGACCTTAAAGAGTGAAAATGTAATATTTTCTCTATCGGAAAAGGTATGGACAGAAAAATACCCTTCTAGAAGGTTTAACCATTTGTCAACAACAATCGCATCTATTTGAACTTCAAATATAGGAATATAAAAATTGATTTGTACCTTGAATGGGGCGGTGCCTCCACTCGAGGAAGATGTGTCGCCTGTTGGAAGTCATTGAAGTATTTGTGCAAGATTATCCATCATCATTTTCCACTTTCATGTAAGGGATTACTCAAGAAATAGTTTAAAGGGATCTCCTACCCCATCGTCTCTCTTGCCCCATCGTCTCTCTTTTCTTCCCCCATGGGCGACCATTGGTTTTGGCGAGGCTGATCTTGCAAAGGCTCGACCAGTTCAAGTCCCAACTGCTTATACCCTGACCTCGTTGGGGACATGCACATAAAAACAAATGAAGAGTAGACCGCTCTAATACCATTGATCCAGATTTATGAGTGGAATGAAATGAAACATAGATATATAACATTAACACATATATGCAGATAAAAATAATAGAGATAAAGTGAAACTTAACTTCTATTCAATAAAGAAATCTATTGAGACTATAAAATGCAGAATGAAAGAATCTTGCTCGAATGGTGGTAGCTAATCTCTGAGAAGAGATGTGGTTGTTATGTGCATTCTTCTAAGCACATTAAAATGAGGCATCTAGGCATTTTTAGCATTAAGAAGAAATAATAAAACCCTATACATCCAAAAACCTAACCCTAGGAGATGAAGTGCCAAAAGTCATGTGGGCCTCGATGGGGTAAGTTGATATATCAACTTACTAGGGTCGTAACTTTTGCATACGATATTTTTTTTAGGTGCACGATAGCCCATTGGAAAGGTCTATCTAAGGAATACACATTTTTTCATCACACTTTGACTCCATCTATAAAGTGATTGTGGAAAATGAAAAAAATGTTTTTTAGGGCCTCAAAACAACCCCGAAAGTTTAGGACCTGAAAAGCTAGAAAAAACTTCCAAAATGAAAAATGAATGTGAGTCAATTGGAAGATATGGGTGGCCACCAATATCCACCTAGATCAATGGATCAACAGCTAAGAATTAATATTTCCCCTACTCTGAAGGAGGGTCCATATATCACCTCAGAGTCTCCCCATCGGAGCTCGCCTCTATTTTTTACCCCAAATCATCCTCTCCGATGAGAAGCCTGGATATATATTTCTCACCAGATTGATGGCCAAGATAGATTCTTACCCTTGTTATGGTTAATGGTCCATATTTCCCCTCGAAGTTTCCTCATCGGAGCTCATCTTCATGACTTACTATGAATGTAAACCTACGATGAACAGTTAGGATCCATTATCTCGCCAAATTGGCAGTCAATAATTAATATTTCCCCTACCCTGATGAAGGGTCTAGATCTAACCTCCATGACAAATCGACGGTCATGATCCTTTGAGGAAAAACAAGGGTCTTTCTCAATCTTAACATTCTGGTCCAGGACTTAGCCTAATTTCATGAGGGTTTTCTCATGTACTTTTCAAGACTTCTGAGTTTTTTGAGAGCTCTCGCCTAGGTCCAAGGCATTCTATTTCTTACCCAGTGTGCCTCTATTTCATCATATTATCCCAAAAGGATTTCTTTGTTGCAGGGATCCAACCATGACAACATGCAGGTGCACCATGCTTACTATAAGTCCCATTGTGGCTATATATATATATAGCACAATGGGACTTACAGTAAGCATGTATGTTGGGTCATTTTTCAACTTATTATATGATAGATATTTAAATCATTTACATACTCAAGCTATTATAAAGATATACATCACACAAGATTGTCACAGATGTA